>MQRK01244276.1:41007-64391 GCA_001938485.1 Girardia tigrina
ATATATATATATATATATATATATATATGGTTCAGAATTAAGAGTTAAATTTTAAAAAATAGTAGATGCATATTACAATTTAGAATCATCTAATTCTTTGAGGATAATTTTTAAAATATTCTAAATCTTTTTAGATATGACAGTTAGAATGTTAGAAGTTTGATGTTGATCTTAAACATCTGTAAGCCTATCATTTATTAGACCTCTGATCAATTGAATTTAAATAAATTATTATCGGTAAAAAAAAACGGTGGCGGATTGTTTATTCAGTACTTGTTTTCATTTCGTTTGGTAAAAAAATTCATAGCCATCACAAATATTTAATTTTAATTTTCAGTAGTTGAAATGACTTGAAAGAGATTCTAAATCGTAATCGATATTTGAATGAAGTGTGAATACATTGTCAAGCGATTCGCCAAAGGCATTCATTTCAGCATTTGTCGTAAATTGATATTTAAAGTTCATTTCATTGAATAAATCAAAATTTTCATAATCCATGTGAGGAATATTTTAAATTGTTTGAATGTGTAAATGTATGGATGATGTATGTTGATTAAAGTATGTTGAACTTAGAATCGTGATTCTCCCACCCAGATTGAAATTGTTTTTTTTGTATTTACAGGGATTGACTATTTGAACATTATTAAATTAATAATTTTTTAAATTAACTATACAAAATTAAGTTTAATATATTTTTTAAAAACAAAAAGAAAAGCATTTAATTAGATTAAAATTAACAATTTTATTTTTTAAAAATTTTATAAAGTTTTTATTATTCTGAGTTTTTATTCACAAATGGTTAAAATTATTTTTTTAATTAAAGTTATTATGAAATAAATATTTTAAAAATAATTAGAAAAATTGTTCGAATAATCATGATAAAAATAGAAATTAAAAAACCAATTACAGCGATGTCCAACAGTGAAAGATCATGGAGGAGTTATAATGACTCTAAATGTGAATAAAAAAGATGATAATGTTCTAAGCAATCGTTTCAATGAGTCACTTAATTTTCGTTTTGCTTATCGAGATTTAAATTATTCACACATTAAAATAAATTACAATAGACTAAATCTAAAGTAATGGTATTAGACATTCAGATTTTATGTACAGCAAATGATTTTCTAATCAAAAACTTTAAAATCAAAAGTTTGATTTAATTTTATAATTATTTTTATTTTGTAAAATATTTTGTTTTAATTCTGAAAGAAAATATTACAGAGATAAAAATGAAATATGACATAAAATAGATTTTTAAGTTAAACAAATAATATTTTAAAATTCAGAAAAGACTTTTGATATCTAAGTAAACACCTATATTATTTAAACTATTGAGATCAGTATTAAGAACATTTAGACAAGTCTCATTTGAATTTTTATTACAATTACATTTAGAGTCATTACAATTCTCAGAAGGTCTTTCATCGTTTGCCATCGTTCTAATTGGTTTTCTTATTTCTGTTTTTAATCATGATTATTCGAACAATTTCTCTAAGTTATTTTTTAAAATATTTAACCTCTAAAAAATAATAATTTTTACCATTTCTCAATAAATCCCAAAATAATAAAAATGACATCAAATTATTAAAAATGAATTTCATTTAAATTTTACTAAAATTATTAAACTTAATTTTAATTGTGAAATTAAAAATATGAACTTATAAAATGATTATTTTAATTATGTTCGAATAGTCCATCCTTTAAATTTAATAAAAAAATACCAATTTCCATCTGGGTGGGAGAATCACCATTCTAAATTCAACATACTTAAAGCAACATACATCCTCAATAAATTTACACATTCAAACAATTTAAAATATTCCTCACAATCAGCAAAATGAATGATAAATTAGGAAAAGAAGCGGAAAATATGTTCGAATTTTGTTTTTAACAACTTATGTTTTTGCTTATCTTTTAATTAAAATTCTTTTTCAATGAATAGGGATATCGATGAGACTATTTTGTAATTTACCCTAATTTGTTTAATGAACATTTACCGGGTTATCCACGGTAAATTAGGGTAACTGAAAAATCAACGGGTCATGTTAAAACTATATCGACAGTTCTAAAAACATAAATGGCTCTAATGTCTTCTCATTAGAAAGTTTATAAGAATACAATATATATTTCCCAGTAAATTAATCCTATCATTTTGTAAATCGAAAAGTAATTTTTCGGATAAATAAATGTTGGAGTTATTTGTTCTATTAATCCGAAAATCGTTTGAGAGCGAAAGAAAATTAATAATCAATTTTATAAAAAGAAGGAATTGTTCAAATATCGATTGCGCTTCCTTTCAAATTTATCTTATATAAATAAAATATTTTTAAATATTTAGGATTTTGTAATTATTTTTAGATCATTTTTGTAGTTTTTATATAAATACACGCTGCGGTTTTACTGAGACTGGGTGAAAATGGATCGACAGCTAAATTGCTTTAAAAATCCATGAAAATGTTTATAATTTTAATATTCAAACAACAACTGCTTCATACACTTCTGTTTATATTCAATTGCCATTTTCATTTTAATGCTTTTATAATATGTGTGGGGAAATCATAAAATTATCTGGTAATTATCAACAAATATAGAAAATGTATTGTTAGGAATTAAAAATGTTAGGAAAATTTTTGAAAGAAGGTTATATTAAATATGTACAAATTAAAATTTTTATATAATTAAATATGTAACATTCGAAAAAAATAAAATTACTAAAATTAAGAAGATCAATTAAATTGGTAATAAAAATTTTTGAGAGTTTTATTATAATATAAAAAGAAAAAAAAGTGTATAATTTTTATGTGAAACGATTTTAAAAAAGTAATAAAATTAAATGAAACGATTAAATATTTTAAAGTGTTATCGTAATTTAAAATTGATTATAGAAGTAATAAAAAAAATCAAATATGGATATTTATATGTATTTTTATCTATATCGGTTTAAGATTTATGAAACAAATAGTTTCTCAAAAAATTAAATTTGTTTAAATATTAGATTTAAACATTTTTTGTGGTATAATAAAAGTTTTAATGTCTGCTACTAATAATTCCGAAGATGTTCCAAGAACCACTAATATGTATTAAATATTCTGTAGAATAAAAACATTGAAATTCTAAATATCGAGTAAAATAAAATCAAAAAGAAATATTTTTGATTTATCTAAATCGACATATTATTTTACCTTGAAATCTAAGAATGCTTGGATAAATACCCCTATGTTCCGATATTCATTTATCTTAAATGGATTAATTAATTCTGAGATTAACCTTTTGATATCGATGGTGCATATTTGTAGCAGCATTAAAACGAAGAAATTCAGATGTTCTGGAATCATATTGTTTTGTGATTTTTAGTTGCCCCTTTCTTTTTTTTCTATCTGATTCTCATTTGGGGGGGGTCTGTTGGTCGGGCTGCCATGCCGTCACATGGACCAATAGAGTGTCAGATTGAGAATCAATGAAAATAGTCAGACAGAATGAGTAGACGAAGAAAGAAAATTTACGAATGAAAGTTCAAAAAGATCAATGTTGAGCATAAATCTTTTTTGGCATCAGAACAATTCTATTTCTTGGTTTCAATAATAAATATAATATTATCAGTCAAATATTCTTAAATTTATCTATTTTTTTAATTTTAAGAACATCTATCTCTAAAATGAGATTTAAATAATAATTTGTTTGTTCTTTATTTAATATTAGTTGTTTAAGCGAATTAGTGTCAGTTAATTAAATAAAGCTTATGATAAAAAATTTTTAATTTGATTTTCGTATAATGAGTTTTGAAAGATGTGAATTCGAAGATTTGAAAAAATGTGTTAATGTTAAATTCGGATCAAATGATTCTTCCAAACTGATGAACCGAATTATAAAATAGATTTTGAACGCGGACAATGCCTTTTGTTGTGGTGTGGAATTGATGTCATTAAATTTATTTTGTGGAAACACAAAGAAACCTACATTCATTGCTTTAGACTTTGCTATACGGAAACAAGATAGAAAAATATTGATTGATGATATTTATGTTCTGATATCAAAATTTGTTAATGAAACTCGCAGACAATGTATTAAATGAATAGGTCATTATTAAGTGTATCAATCAGCGCAGTTTTGTTAAAGTAAATGGAAAGGACTTAATGATAAAGTATTTGATTTTAGATGTGAGGAAAATTCCAAGGCCGAGTTTCACAATTCCCTGTCTCAACGAATCAGCACTAGAAGGCCTGGCACCGTACAATTGTCACATGCATTATTCATCTCGTGAAATGGGATGACACGGGGAACAAGAGAGAGCAAGAGATTTATTTTCACAGTGTCCTTAGGCAAAGATGGATGACCGCGGTGGCGGACCATCACAATGGTACTTCACACGCTACTCTAGGATCAGCAAATATAATTGTGTTCTTCTTGAGTGTTCACGTGAAACATTTACAAATACACTGCATTACAACTATAGTGTAAGTAAGTGTAAGTAAGTAGAAATAAATGCACCACAAAAGTTTTAGTGTATCACTTTAACACATTGTTTACCGATCATGAGTTTACTTATGTTTGCACTTGCATTAACTATTTCAATTTATAGAACCCAGGTTAATATAGAATACTACAAAAGCTTTACTCATTGTGTTTAGACGTGTACCTTTTTGTCTATAAAAGTTTTATTGAAGGTTTTTTATATTATTTCACTTACAAATTGAATTACAAAAAAATAGCCAGTGACAAATAGATTCATCTTAAAATTACAGGTCAACAATGTTTTAAGTCGTCAATAGTATGATAAATATTTCGCACTCACTCTGAGAAGCGACCATAAACGAAATGTATGAACAAATCATTGTTAAGCGCATCGTATATGTTGAATAAAAGCACAAGTTCGGTTAAACCACAATTGTAATGCCGAAAATATGGCATTCAGGCATGTTGTCGATTACATCTTCATCAAAGACTCAAATTTGAGTTTTCAACTTTTGAGATTTATATCTTGATTTAAAATACACATAAAGAATGAAATATGATACGTACATAGTTATAACGTTTAGAAAGAAGCGTCTTCAAACACTTTCAACTAGATTTAATGTCCCTAGATTCCAAATCGATTAATGATCTTAATTATTCACATTTTAAATCTCAAAACAAAGCAATAATTGTATTTACTAGATTCACCAATTTAACAAAGATTGTATAATTTTTCAAAAATAGATATTCAAGCAGGGTTGTTAAAAAATATTACTGTACAGGTTTTATGACGACCACATTTTTTATATTTTTAGGCTTAACTATTTACATTTCATGCAATGTATATCAATGAGCAACCTTCCTCTCCGCTTTATATAGTGCTTGCTTGATACACACAAGAGATAGGCGAAACACTGCTCCTGTGTGTGATCTGCTGCAGCCACGATACCGCTGCGCTCGCTCTGTTATCAGAAAAAATGTTAAAAAAGAAAAGATAGGACAATGAACAGAACAGATATCAAAAATTTGGAATTCAAAAGTAAATGGGCCCTTTATGTTATATTTGATATTTCTACATGGTCAAATTACAGTCTTTATCTTTTATTTGTTCTTCAATAGTTCTGTAAGCCAAAAGGTTGTTTACTAGTAGTGCTTTTGAGAGAATCGTCAGTAGTTTAAATTTTGAAATGACATTAATTATTATAATAATGAGTGAATATAACGCCTACATTTGTAATAATTGGGTTTTTAAATTTAGAGACTCAAATTTTTTTTCAATTTTGTTAAGTAAAATGTAAATGCTAACGGTTTATTTGAGAAATTGTTTTCCATTTTAAGGTGTTAAAATAAACTTTTAATTTTAAGTTCAGATTTTCATATTGTTTCTTTTGTTCGTCTTCTGTCTCTCTAAATAATTTAACTTTTATATATAATTTGATTATCAATTTAATAAAATATTGATAAATGTTTCTGAACTTAAAGTTAAATTTATATTGATATTTGTTGTTATTTTTATCTAGATAAATATATATCCTTCCTGCTTAAGACAGTCTTTCAACTCAAATAAATTATATTGTGAATCAGATTCTTGTTAATGTGAATGACAATTTACTGAGTTATGTAGCTTTGTGTGTTTCATATAAATATTTATACGTATATAATTAAATATGATAAGTGAATAATTAAATTAAAAAGAATTAAAATAATGTATAAAAATATATTATTGAATAATTGATTAGAATAATTATTCATATTTGAACAAAGAGTTCTTTGTGCAGATTTGAATTGGATCGACCGAGTAAGCCAAATTGGAGAGAAATATCGAATGACACGTTCTGATTGGTTGACCAATCAGAGCGAAGGGTCAGTCATTCGAATTTCTTTTGAGAAAATACACTGTTTCCTGATGATTTATTTTATATTAGAAATAGCTGCCTTATTTCTTACATTTTGTGACGATTTGAAACTCTACAGACGATTTAAAAGATCTAATTTTTGCTGATAATTTTATATTTGCTAACGATTTAAAATATTGCTAAAGATTTATATAGTTAAAAATCTGTATCATTGCGAATGATTTTTTCTTTGTTGACGTACTATAACTTTGAAGAAATTGTGTAAAGCAAAAATGATTTTTCTTTGTGAAAGAATTTAAATTCAATATTTTGTGTGTGAGAGAAACTGTTTTATGAAAAAAGAATCGTTAATAATTAATTGCGAAAAAGAAAGGAATCGATCATCGAAAACCCCTCAGTCGTTTGCCGTTCTCATAATTTCGCAATCTTTGTTGATCACAGTTGATTGATCAGTAAAATTTTGTTTATGAAAAGTCGCGATATTTAAAATAAAGAAGTATTTTGCCACGTATTCATTTTTTTAATCCAATTTAAATTGTTGTTTGAAATTCTCCGCTTTGTTCTGAAAATGATCGTTTATTTTTGGGGAAAATTTCAATCTCTCAAAATTGGCTTTATTATCGAATAATGTTCCGACAACAACTTTCGATTGTGCGGTGAGATTAAAATTGCATGAAAGGAGATCAGTTTCGATTGGGTTGGTAGTGTTGGGGTTCGAATTTGAGTTCCACTATTATGTCGGTACGACAAAATCAAAATTACTCTTTCGTGTTATGTGATCAACTGTGAGCCACTTGATTATCCGGACAAATCAGCCGATGATGATTTATTCGATTTAAAAATCTTTTATCCGTTTAAACTTTCTCATAAAAATTTAGAAACAATGGAACTGATATTTTCAATTGATGGTGAATTTGCTCAAAAGGTTGAGTTATCTGACGCAATGGTACTGTGCAACCGAATCAATCAGTGTATCCACATTCCGTACTCCGATAAACCGTATCTTTTATTGATTGATCCGAAAAGTGGTATTCAAAAAGGAGCAAAAATATATGAAAATCTAATTACCGAGATCTTTGATAAATACAACGTGAAATATGATCCGGGTATGATAATTTATTTTTCCTTCCCGCGACCCGAATACCGCTACTCAACATTAGTGCGCTGCAGCCACGATACCGCTGCGCTCGCTCTGTTATCAGAAACAATGTTAAAAAAGAAAAGATAGGACAATGAACAGAACAGATATCAAAAATTTAGAATTCAAAAGTAAATGGACCCAGCACCAAGAACACCATTACTCTGCTTTCACCAGTAAGTCTCTGGGGCAACCTGAAGAATGCCGAAACAAAAATAGTAATAATAATAATTATTATTAGAGAAAAAATGAAATGGGTGGCAAAAAATCTATGCTCGAAATTCACCTTTACTATAATAATATAAATAATGAGAAAATACAAATTATTTAATAAACTTATATTTAGCTATAATTAGAGTCTCTGTTTGGTCGAGTTTGACAAAATAATTGTTTTGAAGGAATGGACGAGAGAATTTATATGAAGAATTTCACAAAAGAATGGTTTAGATGAATTTGCCAAAGAATCGTTTCGATGAATTTTTGTTGTAAGATAATTGTTATATAAGATAATTTTCGTCGGTAAGTAATGTAATTTAATTTTTTTTTAATCTTCTATATATCGTGGTTTTGGATCAACCATCTGGAGGTAGCAGCTTAGAACATTGCTTCGCAAATGGTACTGTTCCAAAGCAACCAAATTAGAATATATTAATTTAAATATAAATATTAAATATTTCTATTTATATTTTTATGGTTTTATGTTGGGTAATTTGTGAATAATAATTGTGAATAATAATAATAATTGGGGGCGTTATTGAGTTCATAAAATTTTGTAATTTACAATCTGATCAAATTAATAATTACATTCCCTAAAATAGTATTATAGATATGTTAAAATAAGATTTTCCGAATTTAATGTAAACTAAATTTAATGTAATTTATGGAATAAATAAAATTAATTTTACGGTAGGTTATTAAAAGATTTATCCAAAGATTTATTATAAAGTAAAAAAATTATTTTAATTTTGATGGAAATATTTAATTGAAATAAAATAAAATGGAATATAAAGTTTAATTTTTTATTTGCGAAATGAAAATAAACTAAATTATTTTTTGTAACTTATTTTACACGATTGAATCGAAGTAAATTAAAATGGAATTTTAATTTTATTTTTGGAAAACGTATTTATAAAAGGAAATAAAATTTTGTTTTATGTAAAAGGTGGTAATTTAAAAGTTGTTAAATTAAACGAAATTGCGATTTGAATTTTATTTTCAAAACTTTATTTTATTAAATCTAAAAGTAATTTTTAAAACTATTATGAAAACGAAATGAAAAAGCTATTTTATAGAATGGGGAAATATAATAGAGAAACAGTTAAATTTAAATGTATAATAAAATTGAAATTTAATAAAAGATGCAACAAAATCTTTGTGACAAAATTTTAATAAATTCACATCATAATTTTTTTACAAAACACTGTATAAAATTTTAATTCTTAATAAATAAAATAACCATATCTATATTTATATCAATTCTTATTTATAATGGTTTGTGCAAAAAGAAAGTGCAAAAGTTCCTCGAAAATATTTGTTTAAAAAACTTAAATTGTTGTAGAAATAAAGTTTGCGTTAATGACATCTTCTTTTGATCAAGAACCCAATAATAAGGATAATAGTAATAATAATAATTATTATTAACAACATCACAATTTGAATGTAAACATTTATTGACAACACAAACAGATTCTTCACAACAATAAAAAAAGTCACAATAATAAAAAGGCATTACGAATTTTTTTGAATAAACATTAATTTTTAAAATATATTAAATTTAATAAGTTAAAATCGTTTACTAAAAATATTAAATTCATATTATAAAACTTTAATTAATTAGTACTTAAAATTAATATCATTAAATTAATTTCTTTAGATTCAAATAATCAATTAATAAACATATCAATCCCATCTGAGTAGGAGAGTCACAAATCTAAACAACATACAAACAACAAACTTACAACATTTCGAATTTTCCCTCACAATAATAATAATAATAATTATTATTATTATAATAATAATTATAATTATAATAATAATAATAATAATGCTAAAACCATTATCGACACACGATTTAAAGGTGATTTTTATTAATTAGTTAATCTTTTATTTTTATTTTAATTCAATTTGATAAAATAAATAAAATATGTTTTTAATTTATTGTTTTGAATTGTAAACGTAAAATAATTATTTTAAAAAAGAAAATAAAATAAAGATTACCTGACTAGAATTGAAATATTTACTATCGATTTCATTCAGAAATCCTTCACTTTTTGATAGTTGCATGTTTAACAATCTTTTACTGTTGAGGTATCTTGTTCGGGAAATGTTGCTGGAACTTGTTGATCTATCATTTGACCCAAGACTTCTAGGGCTATGAGAGGCTGCGGATCGGCGGCAAACATAAACCCGACTTAGATCGATTTCGTACATAGACATATAATATGTTTTAATAAAAAATAGAGTAGTGTGCTCCTACTGATTTTATTTACAATGTTTGTGCACAATATGTTTTATTTTTTCTTATATTGATTTCAAATATAACGACACAAAGTCATTCTTTAGGTTGCTCTTTGGTGACTAGATATGTTCCTATATTTTAAATTATTTTCATTATATTTGGATTTATTAGCCAATAAATTTGATTTTAAAAATTGATTTAAAAGTAAAATTAATATATTCTATAAATTATTTTTTAATTAAATTAAATAATTACGATAAATATGAAAATCTAACTATATTTAATTAGATATTTTGATATTAAAATTATATTTTATGATTATTTCAATACTTTAAATGTTTATTTATATTTCTAAAAATAAATATTATTTCCAATTAAGAAATTAATTAAACATTAAATAATTTCTTTGATAAATTTTGTGAAATGAAATCACGAAAAATCTAAATGGAATTTATAAATATAAAATAAAATATTTACGAAAATATAATAAACTGATATTATCTTTCCAAATAAATTTTAGATTTGACATTTTAATGATCTTCTGTAAATTAAAGAGGTCAGAAGGAAGTCGGAAGATTTGTAGAAAACATAAATGGTGATCTGATATACTGGATTAATAATTTGTTATAAAAATTTTTAATTTCTTTTTAAATTAAATTTAAATTGTTTTTTCTCAATTAAATTGACTTTTAAGTTATTTTTTTGCTTTTTTAAAATATAAATTAGTATAATTACATTAGAAACTCCATTTTATGATAATACATTTTATTATAATTTATTCAGCTGTCTATTGATGAGTATGAAATTAATTGATAGTAGTAATATTGCTGAACATAAAAAGTAGAGTAAAACTACCGTTGAAATAAATAATTTTAAAATATTATGAAGCAATTTTTAAAATTATTATGAAAGAAGCATTCATCAGCAATTAATGCTCAATCAAGGGACTCATCAACTCTATTGAATGTGTTTACGTGAAACATTACTTCAGTTCATTACGATTTCCAAACCTCACTGTTTAAAATTTTCTTGCAAAATACAACGATGATTGCTGCTATTCTGGATTAGTTCCGATATGATGTTGTTCATTTCTGGGCTTTTGTTTATCTTCAAACTTTTTATGACAGTCTCTATATCTGATCTTAAAATTTTGCATACCTGATCTTCATCATCTCCCTTTGTTTTCTCGTCTTCGGAGATAACGCACCTTTTGAGGTTCACTTTGAAGTTGTATAGTTTGCAGCAGTATTCTTTCAACTTCACTGAGGATACTTTTCAAAAACTAGCTCAATATTTTAAGGCTTTTACTTGAAAGTTGAAAAACGGTGAGGCATGCCTTTTATTAAATTTATTGTATATTGTTGTTCACAGAAACAGTTTGAGATATGTATAACTCATTATCAATTTTTTAATTGTACTAAAAATTGCTGAACGGCAATTCGACAATTTTTCTTATACTCAACTTTAAATATAATAATGGGATGAATCAAATTAATGTAATCTAAATTTAAAGATAAGAATGAGGTTTTGTACAAATATTTAATATAAAAAGGTTCTTTTTCTCAGAAAATTCTCAATTTCTTCCCCAATACATTTACTATTTAGCATACAACAAAAATGGAGGATTGGACATTTATTTCCGTGAAAATTAATGACCGACTATTAATCTTTCGAAACGTATTGTCTACGAGACTTAATCTAGTGAAATTTAATTTATGTTGGTGCGAGAGCTGGCGCAGCGCCTTTGCGGTCATAATTCTCTGGTGATAGAGATATGGAGACTCTGACCCATTCGATCAGCATTCATCGTCATTTTGCTCGCCGCTTCTACGAACATCTTTTACTCTTCTTCTAATGTAAACAATCCAAACTGACTTGGTCGTGCAACTGGTCTGTAGACTGTTTGAGCCATTCTAGCGCTATGACTGTGATTGGGCAAACACACGGCTGCCGTCCACACCCCTCTTTATCATTATACCACTCGATCATTTTATTGCTGCAAATCGGCAATCTCTTTTAGGGATTCAAGACTACACAGAACAATTCCGAATAAGTATATATCGAATTGATAGTTTTAATTATTTCAATTTCAGACTCTTCACAAATTTTACACCCACAGAGAGTCCCATTATCACTTGAGATTGCCAAATCGATTTTCACTGAATTATTTTGGTTACCAGAATCATTAATATTCTGAAAATCTTCATAACATGCAAACATATCGATACTCAATGAATATTTTGGCCACTATAATTATTAATATTTTTAAAATTCTTATTATTGATGATGGAAGCAATTTTAATGATCAAATCTCCCATTAACGAATTGAAATCTCTTTTTTCTTTTCGACTGAATTTTACCACGCAATTTATCAAATCAGAACAATATTCAATCACGTATTAATTTTATCTTTTAGAAGTGTAAAACCTTTTTCATTTACAAATCGATTTAATTGATTCGGCAAGACTGTTTTTGTAGCACTCAATAAATTATGTATTATCTAATAGGATTACTTATACTATATACTAATTACTTAATACTTAATAATTACTTAGTACTAGATTATGTAATAAAAATAAATATTTTTTTAATACTTTATTTCTATATACTAAACAAAACAAAATAAAGAAAGCAGATAAAAATGTAGTCAATTAACAATAAAATAATAAACTAATCTGAATGGTCTTGGTAACGAAATGAATCAAAATAACACCTTGAATTTAATTGAATGATGTAATAATAGATGGTAATCGATGTATAACTCTAGTAAATGGTGGGAATATTCACAAATAAATCAGGATTTTTATTAATATAATTGGTATACCAAATGGCAAGAAATTTGATACGATGCAGAAATTTGATCAGAAATGGAAAGAAAATTGTATATATTGGCGAATTTGATGAACAGTTAAATAATTTACCGAATTGTGCGCTAAACTACGCTTTTACTTTTCTTAGTTTTTGTTCATTATCATTTTTAACAAATGTAAACGATTTTTTTTAAA
This sequence comes from Girardia tigrina, assembly GCA_001938485.1. Taxonomy (NCBI): domain Eukaryota; kingdom Metazoa; phylum Platyhelminthes; order Tricladida; family Dugesiidae; genus Girardia; species Girardia tigrina. The sequence goes on from MQRK01244276.1 coordinate 53,917, forward strand.
TCTTGTTTTTTATTTGTAAAATAAGATCAGATTAGGATGACTGAAGAATTTTAAATTTTACAAACAATTTCTTAGAAAATTGTATGAAAATTTTGAAAATGTTTTTTCATACAATTTAATTATTTCTTGTTGGAACAATCTTTAAAAATAAAAATGTTGATAGATTAAATTCCACAAGAAATTCTGAAATTAAACTAGAGTAAAATTATTTCTACTTGATTAATTTTGATATAATGTTTTAATACAATGATAAATTCATTGTTTAAATAATATGATAATTAAATTCGTGGGAATTGAATTTTCCGTTTTCTTATGTATTAAATCCAGAATATTTGCAGCATCCACATATACGGTAATTTATTCAGTTATACGTATTATTATTTACTTTTAGTCAAATATAACATCCTCTTCGTGATAGAATAAATTATCCACAGATAATCTAAACTACAAAGCGTAGCTTCATGTATGTTGATGTAGATTGACAACCTGCAAAATAAATGAATTGAGATGATTGTCGTTATTGTCGGAATAATTGATGATCGAGATTAAACTTTTGGATTGAGGATTTACTAATTTCAGACAAAAATTGATGCAAGCTTCTCCAATAAATGTATCTAAATAATAAAGGATTGAGTTTTCAAAATTTCAATTGGACGTCCGGTGAAAGAATAGAATTGACAAGTAAAAGCTTTTTTTTGAGCAGATAATTAGCTTCTATTTTGTAATATTGCATTTCATCTTTCATTTTGCTATTGAATTAGAATATACGTTGCTCTATATTTTTTCATTTTATTTAGGACAATCGATTTTTTCAAACATGGAAAATAAACATCTCAATGGAAAGACAACGTAATGCATAGTCTTCCATTGAGATAAAAAAGAGAAACAAAATATAAGAAGAATAAATATTTTTATATTTATAATTTAAAGTAAATAAATATATGATAGGAGAAAAATCATAGTATTAAGTGATAATAACTGATTACTACAAAGACAAATCGAATAAATCAATTAATCTTTTTAACAACAATTTATTATTTACAATTTACATTAAAATTAATATTTTTACAATTATTTCAACTAAAATTCCATTTTTTTATTCATTTTTTAATCATTAATATAAGCCTCACCCGACTGAAGGGATAACTGTGTATTTTAGAGGCTACAGACCAGCATTAGCGTACAGGGTAGTGAGTCATAGACTCTCTATCGGGAAGAAACCAAAAATAGACAATACAGAACCTACTGACTTTCTCGCACGACTTTAGATGCAAGAATGCGAGCTATCAGTGCACGAGCACGCATCGGTTTCCCAGTCAGAAAGGACCAGTCATGATCCCTCGTACCGAGATACTGTGGAGCTTTGGCTGAGTAAACATGTTTCGTACAATAAGTAAAGGGACAACGAAATATCCCCACATCATTTGTATTACATAACCGAAAGTCGAGAACCACCCTTGGAATCACTCCTGGGTCCGTCTCCGCGATACTGTCGAGGGGCACTGACACATCATGCATCGCGATCGGGTTTGAACATTTTGTAAATCCTTCATCTGCATTATTTGGTGATGCTCTAGTACTACTGATACTGCCTTGGGTTCGGTGATTGATCAATAAATGTCTCTTTAATCATCCATCCGTTTTATATGTATTGTGGCAATTTTCCATGGGACATTGGAAAGGTTTGTCACCAATCTAACGCTGCGGTTTCGTGACCGTATGCACTTTTTTGATGTGTCTTCTTAGTTCATTCTGTTCCGCAAAATCTTTGAAACAAGAGGGATACGTGCATTGCACTCTTTTGATACGCGACTGGAGCATTTTAGGGTACTCTTCTTGTTCAATCCCTTCTGTCAGTGTCGAGAATTCCACTCTCATTCAAGCACTCCTGGTACAATACGCCGTTTCACCAGTACCACACGCGCCTTGGGCAAACCAATTGACATATGCGTGTTACGTATTGTGTCAAGTTTAGTTTTACCAAGAGCAGTGCGTGTGCAGGTATTATGAAAAGCTTGTAGCCGGGCTACCTCTTTTTCAGGTGTTGCTCAGCACTTACTCTCATAATACACTGCCGGAAAAATGCTTGATTCGATTAGTCTTCTTTTCAGCGCTAAAGGAACTCGATGACCTTGAATCGCAGGCTGTACTTCTTGTAACTTACTCAATTCACAACGCAACCGCTGACCGATATCTCTACTGCAGCTGCCACATGCTGTCAATATACTGCCGAGGTAACAGAACTCGCTCACCCATCCAAAGACTTTATGACCACACTTCACTTGCAATATTCAAGTCTCAGAGTCATAAGTTAGACACATGACTGACGTTTTAGATGCACTAATAGTCAACTCGAATTTTGAAAATGTGCTTCTAAGTATATCCAGGTTTTACAGGTACGATCAATATTAGAGTCGATGATACATAAATCATTCGCATAAGTAAGTCTATTGACTTGAAATTCGTCACCATGCTCGTCGATCATGGTAATTCCTCCCCCGAATCCTTTCAAAAACGCCGTTTTGTTAACTTCATCGAAGACGATGTTAAAAAGACAAGGTCACATTACACATCCCTGCCTGACACCTCTTTTCATGAGAAACTCACAATCCCCACAGAGGCAATAAAGTTCTCATATAATTCCTTGATACGGGAGAGAATCTTGTCGGTCAAGCCAAATCTTTTGAGGAAGGCTAGTAGAACTTCACATGGGACACTATCAAATGCCTTTTCCAAATTGATGAATATCCCAAATACATTCTGGTTATAATATCTTCTTCCTGTATCCGCTTGATTATACTTATAGCTTGCCTAAAAACATCTTTTTGGCCTAAAACCAAACTGTCAAGGGTCTAACCTTTCTTCAATCATCGGTGTCATTCTATTTACAATTATTCGTGTAAAAACTTTGCCGGTGACTTCCTTCTATAGTTATTCGGATCAGACCTTGCACCCTTTCCTTTGAAGACTGTTACCACTTTTGTACTCCTCCAAAATCGAGCTTCAATTTGTCAATGAGGGGTTGTCCGCCTCATTTTTAAATCTTCGCAATCACCCAATTTGAGTTAGGTGCCTTTTCATTACTCATTTGTAATATAGTAAGCCGTACCTCTTCTGTATTCGGTGAATCTATATCGAAACAATTTTCCTCACTGAATCGAGTCATATTAACAATGAAAAAATATTAACACTCAAAAATTTTTTTACACTAAATCGAAACGATTCAAACATTCACAATTTATTTTTTTAATAGTTCAATATTTTCAGTGAAATCAAAAAAAGGTTTATCAGTAAATTTTCCCATCCAACTTGATAATTTGACTTTGGTTTGAAAAATTACTGGGATTTTCAGTTTTTTACGTTTTTTCTTTCGGATAAATTCATTATTTGATTGTTTTTCATCAAACCATTTCTTTAAGAGATTATACTCCCAAAACATTCGAAATTCATATCATAATTTTATTCGACTCTTTTGATTACAATAAACCAGTCTAATTAATTAGGCACAGCTTCTGGAGGTACGATTTAATTTTGGAATGATTTGTTGAATATTCTAGATAGGATTGTAAATTACAATTGATTGGAAATTCGTCATCGATTGCGCAAACCATGCGATAAGCTCAATGAGATTTTGACAAGATTTAACTTCATCATTTTCTTATAAAAATATGAGCCATCAATTTTTGGATTAGTTTGAAGGATTTTTGATCATTTGTTATCCTCCAGAGTGAATTAAACAATTCCAAAAGTATAAATACTAATTAACAGTATATTATGAAAGTGTTTTTTCGGTATAATCCTTGAGTTAACCTGAAGACTAGACGGTGACAGCAGATGCGAACATGGGTTAGAATAGGAGCTGGAACTGGATGTACTGGGCCTATTGCGATAAAATTTTATTCATAGATATTTAATCTATCATTTCTTGAATTAAAGTTTAAAAATTTGGAGTTTTGAGACATCTTTTTTTTTGTTTTGACTTATAAAGTTGCCATAGCTTTTGACAAATAAAATAAAGGTTTACCATCCTAGTGCGTCTTAGTCGTAGATTATTGTTAAAATTTATATATTGAAAGGCATTATTAACATGGATGACAGATATCAAATTCATTCCATTAAGACAAAAATGTTTCTATATATCTTTCTATAAGCCTAACAAACCATAAGAGATTTTAAATGTTTTTTTTTGTTTTTGAATGAAGGGTTCAGGCGCACCCAGACCCATAATGAAGCGCTCACCTTGGAGATAATTTTTATCATTTTTTGAGAATTCCTTTCTCTTCTCTTTCATCGTCAACGGGAAAATTGAATCGAAAAACGCAAGAAGTATAAAATGCATATTTCCGTTTCGGATCGATGCGACAATAGCTTCTATCAATTCCGATGAGTTGGCGAGCAAAGAGAATTAATTCCTCTGCCCATTGCCCAGTTCCACAACCGATATCGATGATACTCAAAGGATTTTCAATTTCACAAGTTTTATTTAACAATCACAAATAATCAATAATTTCCTTGACAATAACGGGAGAATATTCAAGTTAACTTCCATACAATTTCGATTGCAATTCGTTTTAAAAATGTGAGAATAACTTCATTTAAATTGATATTGTGTTATAAAATTCAATAATCAATAGCTATTAAATTAAAAAAAGACTAGATCGAAATTCAAATTCTATTTAAACTAAACAAATGTTGCTAAACAGTGATTTCAACAAGCAAATAAAAAAATAATTTTTTTATTATTCAATATGGAACATGAAATGAATTTACTAGACTTTTTTGAATAATAATTATTTTCCAAGTTTTAGTTTGAACAATAAATTTTAAAAAACCAAAAATAAAATAAATTAATATCCGATTAATCAATTAGCTAAATACACAGCTTCAATCAATCAAATAAAATATAAATTAATAATTAAAAATATTAGATTTTATTCTGTTAAAAATTAATTGCTTTTCTTTTAAATAAATAATTTTTAAATTAATTTATTTTTATTTGATTTTTATAATTGGATGTTTGATTATGTTAATATTCCAATAAATCTTTTACTGAACATTTCGTTTAATAATTCAACTTAAATTGTTTTTATTTCATTTAACGATTTGATAACTGACTAAAAGAAACATAATTTAATAATTTATTGTTTAATTAATGTATTTATTCTACGTGCACAAAAAATATAATAAAATTTTCATGAGAAAGATAAAATATTGTTTGCCACCAATAAATAGAAAAATTAATTTATTTCATAAAAAAGCATTCAAAGATTAAATATTAATATTCAATTACAAAAAAAATAAATTAAAAAATTCCATTAATTTATTATTTTACTTTTAATTAACTAATTTTTAAGATTTTATAAATTATAATTTAAAGTAAATTTACCTTTTTTAAGAAATAGTTCATTTTTAAATTTTGAAAGACTTTTTTATGTTTATTTATATATTTTAGAAAAGATAATTTAGTGTATTTTTACTGACAATCAAAAGAAAAAATTGTTAAAAAAACCAAACAAAAATTTACGATCATCTTATGGTTTTATAGAAAAGTTGTAAAAATGTTCAACTTTACAAAAATATGAAATATTTTATAGGAAATATTAAATTTACATAAGGTGCTTTAAGAAGCCAGGGTTTAAACTGAACTTTATTGCTTATATATAGTTCTTAATTTAAGAATCCTTGTTAACAAACCTTTATTAAGTGGCCTACTTGTAGAAAACCTTTCAAGAGCTACTTAAAATAGGAATATTTAATTACGAAATTTTAATTTTATTCTTTTCAACTAATTTAACTTCAAAAGTTCCAGAGGTTTTATTTTATTATCATAATCGTGATTGATCTTTCGTCCAAGTTTTCGTTCATTGTAAAAGAAAGGGAACTACAAGAAGCAATAATTAATCATTTAAAAAAATAACGTGTTTAATCAATTTGCATTTTACAAATAATTATGGGACACATTATACATACAAAATTTTTAAGAAGTGATTAACACACTTTTTCTTGTTTAACGAAATTAGAACATCCAACTAGCTGAAGGGTCTAAGTTAATTCTCAAGCATAAAAGACGAATAAGTCTTTATAGCTCTGTATGTCGCAACATATGACTCATAAGATTATTTATGTTAGTTTCGTTGATATCGTTTTCAATATACGAAGTCAAATTCCTTTTTATAGCATAAATTAATAATTTTTATTAAAAATAATTTAAACAAAATTTCAGATTCCTTTTTTAATCTATGTAACTAATAAATGCCGGAACAAGTGCGAAACCTTGTACATTGAAGAGCCAAGTCGTCATCTCCGTACTAGAATTGCTGAACATACTCAATCGAGTAGTAATAGTTCGATATTGAGCCATATTAAAAGATGTAAAGGTAATCTTATGGTTGACATTCATGGATCCGGGATTCTATTGCCCGAATCAAACTCCTTTTTAGGTCAATTTATAAAATTTGTTATTATTGTGGTTGGAGTCTCAGTCAGTGTCGATTTTCACGACTCCGACTTAGACTCTGGCTCCCACTTCCCCAAAAATCCTTAAACTCCGACTGCAAATCTGCAGCCTTGCTGCTGAAGATGAAATGGTGTGCGGTATGTTATTTCTATTGCCCGTTACAAAATTCTCATTGCTATTCATGCAAAAGATGTGTAAATACTATTGACCATATCTGTCCGGGGGACCAATTATCTCGGACGGAGAAACTACCGATTCTTTTTTATGTCCTTGTTTGTTTGTTAACATGACTCTAGTGATCGGTGGTTGCGTGATATACGCTATTCTCATCATGGATAATTTACTGCATCAACTGAAGATTATATCAATTGCTTTAGCCTATGTTATTCGATTGTTATTATTTCGTGTGTTTGAACTTGCGGGATTACTTGATTTTCTTCATTCGAAAGGCGTTGCAACAAAGGAATATGTTTATGACAAATACAATGATATGAAAAATAGCCAAGCTGAGTGCGCTCTGTCATCACCAATATTCTTCAGTTTAATACATGCAGAATGAAAATGATTTTCTGTAATATCAACGAAAAACTGCAGAAGAACTTCGCTGCACTTTTATCAGCCCCAAGTAGGGTGTTACTTTTTAAAAAGATAAATAACACTGTGTTGAAAATCAGTCAATTGTGGCGTCATTTGCTAAAGAGAAAATAAATAATAAAATGTCATGTGCATTTTAATTATTGGACAGAAATATCAAATAATCAAAGGTAGTCAATCATGCCTTTATCACATGTTTAATTAAATAAATAAAATCCTTTGGTTTTATTTATGTAAATATAAATTTATTCGACTTTATGACGTGTTTAATTAAATACATTTTGGTTTCATAAAATCCTTTGATTTTCTACTGGGTAACATGTTTAAAAATCTATTTGTAAAATTAAAATTTATATCGATATTTATATTTAATATTTTTATTTATAACTGGTTTGTGCAAAATGAAAAAACATTGTTCCTCAGAAAATTGTTTAAAAAATAGTTAATTGTTATATAAATAAAATTTAAGTGTTATATACTATTTTATTGATCACGAACCTAACAATTTAAAAAAAAGAAAATTAAATAAAACTTAAAAAATAATTTAAATTATTTTACTGTCGAATTTCGTATCACAAATTCCCAATGACAAATTTTGGCCCTAAAAAGAGCCGTCTTTCTCCTTCGTCTCGCTGCAGTTTCACTCTCTCGTGGATCTCTCTGTTTTTGAAAGAATAGAACAAATAAGTCACATCATCGTAGATTTCGATTATTTTCGCCCGTAAGAAACAGTTCGGTCGGACCATTGCGACAGAGATGCAACCGACTGCCACTGGTCTCGGTAAAAGAGAAGTGTTGTTGCCACTGGCGTAATCGATGTTCATTTCTTTTTGCATTGTGTTGAATGTTTTTATTTTTAATAGATCGTAGATTCGTAATTTTATATTTTGTATTAATGACATGTCGACAATCTCGATTTTACTTATCTTTTCAATAACGATCGAAAAAATCGATAATCAAATATCTTTTATTAGAGACAAAACCCCTATATAAAATAATACATTAAAACACAAACATTTTTTTAATTAATTCTATATATAATTATATACAATTTAAATTAAATTTTCTTTTCATATATATTTTTTTATATAAATTTAATGCATTGAAATTGGAAAATAAATTTCCAAATTTATTTACTTATCTAAATTTATTTACTTTAATAATTCACTCTGAAACAAATTAAATAAAACAAAAGTTTTGAATAATCATTTATGATTACTATTCAATTTACATGAACAAAGGAAAATATCTATTGTTAATTTTTCAAGTCGATGAGTCATTATTTTTTTTCAATTTAAGCAGTATGTGTGCTAAATTTTTCTTGTTGAGTGGAGAGAGAGATTGGGTGTGTGTAATGTACTGAATATAGAAAGATACACAAAATAAATGAAATGGCTCGCTCTGATTGGTGGATCAATCAGAGTGAGCTAGTGAGTCGAAATAAAATTGTCGAGTGATTTAAAATCATTTTTTCTGCTTTTCTTGAAAGAGTTGCAATTACAACAAATTATTGTGAGCTTGGATTTTGTCAGTGTGAGGAATTTTTAAAATTGTTATGTTAAAATTGGTTTGTTGAATTTTTTATGTTGAGTTTAGTATTTGGAAATGTGTTTTTCCCACCCAGATGGAAAATTGATATTTTAGATGTTCACGATAGATTTGAGTATAATTTACATTTTAAAGTACAGCTAAGATATTTAAAAACATTAAAAATATTAAATCTTTTCAAATCTTCATATTAAAATTTAAATAAAATAAATAATTTTAACTAAGTTTTGAATTAAATAAATGTTTTTTCTTTACATAAAATAATTTTTAAATAAAATTAATATGTAAATAAAATTAATACTAAAACTACGAAATTTGAACTATAAAAATAAAATCTGAAAATAATGAAAAATTTGTTTCGAATAATAACATTAACTAAAAGTTATCAATTTAGAACGATGTCGAATGAAGAGAGTTTTGCTGAGAATTGTCCAAAAGACAATTCTGATTGTATTGAAAATAAAAGTTCGAAAACCATGTTGGTGTTCTTAATATGGCGACACACGACCACGTGATTCCGAACATCAGAGGTCCGGAGATTTTTGATGGATCAGAAACAAAAGTTGAGGCATTCATAACGAGCTTTAACAGGTATGCGAAGATAATGGGATTTTCATATGAGAAGAAAATCTTATTAGCAACACCATATATGACTCCGTATGCCATAATAAAATATGAAGCAGCGGCAGGTGAAACATGTGAGGAAAAACTAAGATCCGCATTTTCAAAGGAAAAATCTATCCTGGATCTAATGAAGGAACTGGTAGAAATGAGAATTGGATCTAGCGACCCAACAGTAGTATTTAGAAAGGCTGATGAAATCATTGAAAAGTTAATTGAGAAAAAGTTGGGTAAAAAAGAACTATTAAATTTGGTCTACGCTAATCTGATAGATGACGAGAACGTACAGAAAGAAATAGCTGTTAGATGTGTCAAGATATCTTAAGAGATTGAAGAAATTCAAACGAGAATGTTCGAATATGATAAAAAGAAAAAAATGCTCCTGTAGCGGCATATAACACGAAAAGAGAAAATGAATGGAAAACAGTGGAAAATAAAAAAAGAACACCAAGGCCACAGAACGAGAAATTCATAGAACAAGAAACAAGAAGAAATTTTAAAGTTCGAAAAAATTACCTGTTGGGCATGCCACGAAGAAGGACATGTTAAAAGAGAGTGCCTAACGTGAAGTGTAGTCATTGTAATAGAAAAGTGCATTTAAGAACACAGTGTTATGAAAACCCTAATAGATTTAGGGAGCGTGATCAATGGAAAAGGGATAATGGAAATAATCGATTGAATAACAGGCAAATTTACTCAAATCAACGGTATAGAGAACGGACAACATACACGAATAGGAAATACCTAGTAGCAGAAGTGGACGTACAAGATGATGAAATGTACATAAGAGAAGAATCTAGAAAGGGGACTATTCTGAAGGAACGTATAGAAGAGAAGATGGTAAAAGACTGGAATCTCCTGTAGGTAACAGAAAATTCAGAAATGATCAGGGAAACGAGGGCGCACGATCACAGGGAGAAATGATCAGTGTGCTACAATAGGAACTCAATGTAGGTGTATGATTGATTGTATGTATGAATGTGTTTGTGATTGTATGTTTGATGATGTGTTTGAAAATATTCCTCTGGAGATGTGCAGATTAGATAATGAACCTGAAGAAGACGATGAATGATGTGCTAATATGGATATAGAAAATGAGAAAAAAATTAAAAAGAATGCTGAAGATGTATTGATAATACCGAAGTTTAACATAAATTATAAAGAATTGAAAGGTAGACCAAGTATAGAGTTCCGAATAAAGAATAAAAATGTCAATTGCCTGCTAGATACAGGAGCTCGAGTCAACGTTATTAAA
>MQRK01244289.1:38050-54451 GCA_001938485.1 Girardia tigrina
TATATATATATATATATATATATATATATATATATATATATATATATTTATATTTATATATATTTATTATCAATCATTTCAAAGTCCTTTGAAAAATCGCATTTTTTAAAAATAATGAAATAACAAATTTTTTTAATTAATTTTTTTCACACAAAGAATTTAATTTATTTTTTTTATTAAAAATGATTTTTGTTTTCACAAAGAAAAGGAAATCTTTTCATAAATAATAAAAGACAAATGAAAATTTTAATTAAGCAATAAAATAAACTTTTCAATATCTAATGAAACCAAAACTATTTAATTTCATGTTGGAATTCATTGAAATTATCAATATTTTGCTTTCAGATTTTTTTCCTTTTAATGATTTAAACAAACAAAAATATTTGAATATGAAAATTAAAACAAATATGGGAATCTGTACTTCCATTATGTTTTATTGATTTACAACGCACTCGAAACTTCATTTCTTTCCCCCTTTTTGTAATGGAAATAAATATTCATTTATAAATTATTATTTGTTTTAATTGGAATTTTTTTCTCTGATTTTCTGAATAATTTTCGATTTTTTAATTTTTTCCGGCAAAAATATTTGTTCGTCATGTAGAATTTGTAAGATTTACGCCACACCATAAACAAATGGCTCTGTCTCAAAACAGACAAATTCTTTTCTTAAACATTCGTTATAACAATTTCTACAAAATTTAATTTAGTTTATTTAACCAATTCGAGGAATATTTAACATGATTATGTATGTGGTGAGTTGATTTAGCATGCTTTACCTAGAATGGTGATTCTCTCGCCCAGTCGGTAGTTGGTCTATTAATATACTTATGCTGACCGATTATTCGAACATAATTAAAATTTTAAAAAGATAATGAAATTAATAATCTGATAGAATTTAAATTTATGTTGAAATTGTTATTCTGATATGTATATGAATCCGAAAATCAGGTAAGTCATAGTGAAATTAAAGCTGGATGGTAAATCGTATTAGGAAATCAAAAAAACTCAGAATTTCTAGTAGGGAAATTAAAAAAATATATAAATTTATACAACTGAGTCAAAAGATTTTGATAGTGGAGTGGTTGTTGGTCGTAGGCCAGTTTTGTGCATCTAAGAATTAAATTTGAAGGAAATGTTGTGCCACATAACTTTCAGTTTTTCAGTATTTCCGAAAAATTGGATTCCGATTGAATTTCGCTTATCCCATATTAAAATTAGAATTTATCCAAAAATATCTCGATAAACAAATTTAATATTGTAATGAAGTATTGTTTACAGACTCATCTATGCAAAGTGCAGCAAGGCAAATGTTAATGAATAACCAACTTTTTGTCAGTGAAAACGAAAAATCAATCTTTTGTAATTATTCTAAATTTTTTTACTAAGTTATTTACCGTATTCAGTTTTTAAAAACATTTTTTTATTTAAAACATTTTAAATTTAATTCTTATTGATACATGCAGACGCAAGTAACTTTTTGATGCCCGAGTTGTTTAATGAGGGTAACAGAATGATAAGGCTCCTTTCAACGGAAGTAGAATGATTAAAGTTGGGATAAAAAGAATGTAGGAACAGTTCTTTTACCAATTTTGACACTCATTGAGAACTTTTGGGTTATATAAGATATTATCAGAATCCAATAACCTCATAAAAAAGTATCAGGCTTAATACCTTATGATGAGGGATGCAATGTCGCTCGCCTCCCCGTGGTGTATCCTGGGAACTAGATAGAGGGTTTCCTCCCATTCTAAAAGGGGGTCCCTTGATCTAGGATAAATGAGTGGACGGATCGACGGGGCTAGCAACCCTATCCTTCGCTAAGACATAGCTTCTAAAACTCAAACAAGGGTTCTGGAAGGACCCGAAGTCATTAAGCTCCCGAGAGGGGGATCCCTCGTTAAGGCTTCCATTTGCAGTGGACTGAGGGTTGGAACTTGGAATGTTCGAGGCTTAACCGATGAAAAGATACTAAACATCGTCAGTATCTTCGAAAAACTGAAAATCGATATGTGTATACTCACAGAGACGCACTGGATCGGAACCGACATTGCCTCTTTCGGGGATTGGAGGATCCATCATAGTGGCAGTACGAGTAACATAAGGGAAAAAGGCGTAGCCATGATGGTAAAATCTGGGGATTCAATGAACATCGAATTCGAAGCGATCAGTGAGAGAGTGTTCCTCTGTCATATACCCCAAAGGTCGATCACAGTGGTGGGGGTATACGTTCCGACTGACAGCTTAGCTTAAAAGAGAGAAATTTATTGTGAAAAAAATTTATTGAAATACTTTTTGACAGTCATTTGATTTGAATTATATATTTTTGAGTAACAATTTAAATTTTTTTGAGTTACAATTTGATTTTCGAGTCACTAAATAAAACAAAAAGATGAAAAAATATTCAGACTTATCTTTTGAAATCCTTAAAGTTTTAATCGAACTGAAAGAATTATCATCTTTTCTAAAATCAATTCGTCATTACAATCAATGGGCCCAGCACACCGACATTGAGAATCAACAACTGCACAATGAATCACCTCCGTCCGATTCTCGGGTGAGCTGAGGTTCGGGTGGAACATTTATTATAATGGATATTTACTTATGACTGTAGATTTATTGCAGTTTTGTACTAACGACTGCAATTAACGTACGGAATATATACTCAAACTTTAAATTTATTCTTATTTACAAAACATATTTTCAAGAATATTTCGAATATATCAATATTTAGAAATATTTATCAACTCTATTTTGGCACTTTAAAAACTGTTATTAACTTAATCGAAGAACATTAACATAACGACTATATCAATTATTTTTATCAAATAATATATTTTCATATATGTAAAACGACGAAACTTTATTCAGTCAATAAACATTTTTAATTTAATAAAATTAAATGAAAAATAAGGATTTAATAATCGATTGTTTAAATCAATAGTTTGTATTAAAAATATACTTTTTCAAATAACCAGTCTCGTTTTCTTATGTATTTAACATTCTTCAATACTTAAATAATACAGGAAGATTACAATAAACATTAGGTTCATTGGTGAGCACATATGTTATAGTAAGGCTTTTAAGACAGATCTTTTGAATTACTTTTTTATAATTATTCATATCATTTAATGAATCGCGTAACAAGTAATCAAAAATATTTTAATAATGCTAATTAAAATCAGTAAAAAGAACTTTTATTTGAAACCAATAATTAATGTGATTTCTTCATAAAAAAACTCATTAATGACTTAATTTGTTGTCGCATACACAAATGTACATTACTAGATGGGTATACAACCCTTTCAAATACCCTTTAAAGTCTATGTTTCATACCTTTCTTATTTTAGAATTCTATAATTTTTAGAAATAGCTTGTTTTCAGAAATAAAATTTAAAACTATGTGTAAAAAAAGTATAGAGTGACTTCAAAATTGGGCATTTTGTTTTTTAATTAACTTTCCATAATTCTTAGTTAAAAAAGTATTTATCTTTAATTAAAAACAAAGGTCTATAATTATAAAAAAATAATAAGAATAAATGTTTCATAATTCAGTGATTTTTTTAAAAATATAATTTTAAACGTTTCATAAAAAAACATTTTAAATTTACAACTTCAATAACATTTCAATGAAAGCCAAAATTATGATTATTATTAATATTAATACATTATTATCATAGCTATCATATAACTTGTTCTCTTGTGATAGCTTCGCCTGGAAATCGTCAGACATAAAATCTTTGCTAAATAGAAGTAAAGACTTTATATAAAATATTTAAAAGTTCCTTCACGTTATTAAACTGAAAATTTTTAAAGCCATGATTGAAGTAATATTTTGATAAAGAAGTTTTAAGCTAAGCATTTTAATTAATTATTTTTTTTAAATTATTAAATACCATAAAAATATACAATCAATTTTAATTACAACCAAAAATGTTTTCACGATTTTCTAAAAGACTTTCACCTTTTTTAAATCGATAAATAAATAAATCTTCAACATTCGGTTATTTAAACAAATTATTTAAAATAATTTATTTACAAAATTAATTTTATTGAAAGTCATGAAGTATATTAAAATTTATTACCTTTTAATCCCAAAAACTTTTAAACCGAATTTCGAAATTTATATTTAACTACTTTTAAAACTAAGTTAGCTGCTTTAAAATTCAAATTTAATAAATAACTGTTTGGTATTAACCATCTTTGTAAGAAGAGACATCACTCTAAAACAACATACAAAACGCAAATCAACACACGAAATTATTCCTCTCAAAATGTTCCATTAGTGGAGGATAAAAACTAAACATAAAATATGAAAATGTCATAAGATTAAAGGTTTAATATTTAAATTCACAAAAAAATCAGTGTCATTTTCATTACCTTTTCCTTCGTCTAATACAAGTACAAGGGAAATATAACCATCATTTTTTTCTTCGTCAAATTTTTTTAATATTATTTTTTTTAATTTTTATAAACTTGATGTAAAATTCACCGAGTTTCCTAATACATCTTCATTTCAAAACAAAAAATAGTTTATTTACATATATAATTGAATTATGCAAAAATTTTCTTCTTTTTATCATAATAGGCAAAAACAAATAATACGCATTTGCTTTCTTTTTGAACTGTCTATTGCATCTGATAATAATTGAATTATTAATGGAATCAAAATAAATTAATGCAAATTAATTTCTTGAAAAATATAATAATAAAAAATATGTTATATCGAACTTACTTGTTGAATAAAACTATGTCCGGCTGCCAAACCCTGCTCGGATTGATTCTGGCTGTATCAACATTACCGAAGTCTGATGGTTCCCATCTTAGTTGATAATCGGTCCATTTCTAATTATTAAGTAAAATAATAAATGTGATAAATTTAATTAATAAAAAATCAATTTGATGAAAAACAGTAAAAATGATTTTCAATTTTTTATAAAAAAATCTGAACTGCATAAATTAAATAAAAGGATTTTATGATCAATAAAAGTAAA
Source organism: Girardia tigrina (assembly GCA_001938485.1). Taxonomy (NCBI): domain Eukaryota; kingdom Metazoa; phylum Platyhelminthes; order Tricladida; family Dugesiidae; genus Girardia; species Girardia tigrina. The sequence continues at coordinate 43,045 of MQRK01244289.1, forward strand.
AAAAAGTACTTCTAAAATTAGCCGAAATTTTTTTTTGTATTAATTAGTTTTTATAAACAATTGTAGAATCGATGCGTTTCCCAATAAATATATATTTCATAATTAAAACAAATGCACAAAAATGCGAGATTTATTATTGAAATAATCGGAACAATATTTAATTATTTTTAAATAAGTTAATATATATTTGAATTATAGTAAATTTTAATAATAATTTATTAATAATAATATTCTTCTTAACAGTATTCTTTTAAAAAATATGTTCAGAAACTTTTTTTATCTCTTAGTGGTTGACTAAACCTTTGTGGCTCAAATCAGAATTAGGAAATCCGGAAACAATAGTTATGAAGAGGATACAAACGAAAGAAAAATACTAAGGATATTGAGTATTTTTTGTTAAAAATTTTATTAGGTTTATATTAAAAAAATAATTTTGTTCTGACTACCAAGTTTTAAAAATTTACTTTCAACTGATACTGGCTAATCCTTACTGGATATAAAATTTTCTTATTTTATATTTATCCATTTATTTTATTTATATATTTTTGAGTGTTACATTTTAATATTTAAATAATTATTGATAATTTTTTTAAATTAAAAATCATTTAAATCATTAAAAAATCAAAATTGGTAATAAAACATTGCCTCAATCGCTAAAATATTAATCTAAAATAGGCAATAATATTTTACTTTAATAAAGCAGAATTTCTTGTTACCATATTTTTAAAAAAAAATTATTAAAATATTTATTAATAATATCAAAAATAATATCAATCTCTCACATCTTGAATTATGAACAAAAATAATAAAAAGTTTTATATGCAAAAAATATTGTTGATAGACAAACGGTAAAGATTAATGAATATTTTTCATCATGTTTCTATATACTCGTCAATCTGTAGTCATTTAATCACGGATCACACATAATCGCGTCACCAATAATCGCAAATTATTTTGAAATAATTCAATAAAAATAAAAATTGAATAAAAATTTTATTAATTTTCAGGAGTACGATAAATGAGCAATTGATAAGAGATATATGAGAACATTCGATTGTCCATATTTTGAGACAGCAGTTGATACACTTTTATTTAGCAAACGATATCTTCGGATTGATATTTGGATAACACCCGTAACTCCCTGGGCCTTTTGTTTATGCATATCTTTTTTTATTCCATCCAAAAAGTTCCACAGAGTAGGATGGTGGCATGAGAATAACGATTGAATAGAATAATGCCACCCCTCGACAGAGTTTGTGGTCCTTGCGATTCCGGATATTCCCGCTGAAAATTGGTTCCAAAGTTTTTTTTCGAAAAAGTGGGAGTGCGAAATTCGTTCCATTACCTCGAATTCTTCTACCACGAATATAAGTATGCTCAAAAAATGTAATGACAAGTCTTTCTATTTCCGATGAATGAGATTCTGCCAATGTATCAAATGATTCTTCAATATCATTCAATGGAACGAAATCAAGAGCAGATAGAGATCTAATAAATGCTTTGAGTTGATTATTTCTTTCGTATCGATTTTTCAACCCTAATTCATTTACTCTTCTTAAAACACTTTGACAGAGATGAAAATAACAGCTGGTTACGAGTGCATCTGGAAATTCATTTTCGAAAACATTGATCGCAGCTCGTTCAAAATCCACCAGAATTTTTTGTGAAGAAGAAGATGGAATCAATTTTCGAATAATCGTTGATAGGTTTCCCCAGTTTTGTTTGGCAATACACTCCTACTGGATTTATTCCAGCATTAAAATGAAAATGAATCGTATTGAGCTGAAAGAAAATCGTCGGTACTACTTTAAACGTTCCATCAGCAATCCAGAGGGTTTATCTAGATAAGGCATCCATAAGCGTTTGGCAACCAATTATGATGACTCTATCTATACCAGGACCAGAATCAAAAATAATATGTTCCTCAAACTGTTTTTGGGATAATGAAAGAACGATCAATTGGAATTGATTGTGTCTGTTCTGAATTTGTTTCCCCATTCAGCCGTTGTTTTTCCCGGTGAAGTGTTTGAGACAGTAATCTACATTTGGGTAATCCCATCAACACTGTATCATCCCAAAATACCATTACATTCGTAATTACTGTAGATGGAGTCACGGTTGCATTGTTCATGAAATTCTTCATTTCTCCCACTGCTCGACGGGCAAGAGTATTAACGATATTTCCCTCGTGTAAATGATCTGCCTGAGTTTCTCTGATCAAATTATTCTCATTTGTTATTAAACGAGTTTTGCATCTGAGCGTTTGGTAATGTTTACATCGTCGTGAGGTTGTCCCGTTTTGATTATTTCTTTCTTTTGTATATTCGAAATCACGATATATTAGTTTGGCTTCCCTATTGTACTAATACCAAAAGTAATACCCATAATTTTTTTATGAATTAATAATAATAATAATAATAATTAATAATTTAAATAATTTTATAATAATAATAAAAATTAAGTAATAATTTTGTGATTTGTTTATATTTATTATTTTTGTAAAATTTATTATGGAAAAAAAGATTTTGTAAAATATTTCTAATTAAAGTTATTTTAGTGAAATAAAATATATTTCAAAAAGTGGAAACAAAAATTGAAAGAGAGTAGTGAAAACGTTTATTTTAGGTTTAAGCGGAAGAAATAAGGAGAAAAAGAAAAATAATAAAGTAAACAGTAAACGTGGTAATATAAAACACTTTTTATACATGGGATTTTTACATCACACATCATTTACATCAATAATAATTTATGACAAAATATTTTAAATATATAAAAGAATATTTATTTCCTGAAATAATTCACAAATATTTGTTTCACTCATTTATCTGCTTTAATTTTCTAAAATACATTTTAAAAATAAACTTTCATACAGTCAATTGAAATTATTTTTTAATTTATTTGAAATCGAATCTTCTTGATGAGAAGAGAGTAATAATTGTCTCCATTTTCTTCCCATTCTCTCCGATAAAACATCAAATAAACCTCAAAAAACCATTTGTATCCTTCAATGTGTTTGCATTAATGACAATGATTGCAAATTGAAAAAAAAATTGAGTTTACGCAAACTTGTGACAAACTTAAAATAAAATAAAATAAAATTCATTTTCGAAAAATATTTATTTTACTCAGCATTCGGTAATAGATGCCAAATTGGAAAAAAAGAATCTTAGGAATAAAAAAATAATTTGTGCCCCAAATAAATTTTATTCGACAAATTATTTTTAATTATATTTTTTTTCAAAATAATTAAAAAAATTTCCTTTGATATTAAAATGCGCCATAAAAAATAAAAAGAACAAAAATAATTTATTATTCTTAAAATGATATATATAATTAACAATGAAAATCAGAATAAAATTTTGAAGAAAATTATTTATAAAAAAAATAATAATGATATTATTTATTAAAAAAATTATTTATATTGTATGTATGTTTATTAGGCTTTATTGTATCAAGACCCATCTTAGAAATTTAGATATCACAAATGCTTTTGGGGAGTAACGATAATAATTTTCATTATTTGTGTAACACAGGTTTCCAATTATACGGAACAAGAATGAAGATATGATATGAACTTTCTTTCTGTCTAAAATGGTCCAAAATCACACTAACTTGAATTCACACTTATTAAATCTTTTTTGATTTCGATCTTATTTTTTGGGTTTAGTTCATAATTTTTCAAGGAAGTTTAAAAGATTCTTAGTGGTAAATTCTTTGATGTTAGACTTAATTAAATTTGTTTGATAAAATATGTTGATTAGATAATTATTTTTAAAAATATTTGTTCAGTACAGTTCCAGGTTGTCCATGAGACCAACCGGTGGTAGCAGAGATGCGGCGGATTTAAAGCTCGGTCATTTCTTAGTTAGGCCAATGTTATGATATTGTTCAGATGGATCATCATTTGGCTCAATTCATTCGTTTATTCATAATCCGATAAAAATTTCAAATCGTTTTTTTAATATTTTTATGAATCACAAGAATATTTAATTCGTTAAAAAAATATCGAATTCAAAGAAAATATAAGATCAAATTCAATTCTCTAAATATTTCTTTAATCACACAAAATTTAACTCGATTTACAAAATAAAAATTACATGAAACAAAATTTTGTTCGACAAAAATTATTATTCAAATTTGATGAAATAATTGTTTTAATTTTTGATTTTTTACTTTTTTAATTTCATTAAATCTTTTATATATTTATGCATACATAGCGGAAAAATTAGCAATGAACGATCAACGTTGGTGTCATTCATAAGACATATTCGAGATGCGATTATCTTTGGGCAAATGTGAGAAGAATTTTGATATAAAAATAATAATGATAAGAAGAAAGATATAAATAAAATAAAATTCCAATACCGAACAATGTTTATAAGCATTCATTGGAAAAGTTTGGACTATTTCAGAAGATAGCTAAACATAAACATAGGCAATAGTATGCATTATCGGTAGTGTTAAAGAAAAGTTATCAATAATACTCACTATTTAACATACATATAAATATAAGTTATATAAAAGATTACACATGGATTTTCTTTAATTAGAAAAGATTTGTTTCTGATATCAAGTCAAATATTTTTGCAATAGATAGTTCAAATAAAGCTCTCACACCAATTGAAAATTGGGTGAACAATATTTTTATTTTGTGTTGACTTATCAAAATACGCTAATAATCAAATCTCTTTTATCATAAAGTATTCCCTCTTGGCAACGACAACCTTGACTTCATCATCGTATGAGTTATCTCCATTGAAGATATAAATTGGGCTGTGTTATCGTGTGACTCGGATAATCTGCAAAAAATCGCTCAATTCCCATATTCATTTATCGATGAGGAAATAATTTTTTAACGAAAAACAATTCAAAATGGTAAAATCGAATATATCGACTAAAAACCTAGTGGATCAAATAAGATTGATGCTTGTCTAGTGAGAGGACGCGAGAGGCGCCGGAGACGCCGGGCGATAAATAAATATATTATAATTACCTTCTTGGTTGAAAAGAATAATAAATATATATTATTGATTAATATATATTTTGATTCAATTTGTAAGTTTTCAATTCTTTCAAGTAAATAAATATATATTTCTTTATTTACATATATAATTTTATCAAAGAGCAGTGATTCAACTAAGTCTGCATTAATATTAATATTATTTTAAAAATATAAAAATAGTCAATAAATAATGTTTAATTTTATTGAAATATTTTCCATTAAAAGTTTTACTTATTGATATAAAATACCCTAAACAATATCTTACAATAAAATTTATATTATTTTTATATTCAGTAATAAATCAATATTTAATTTCTGTTTTCAAAAGGTGAAAGATAAATTTCAGAATTAATGACGTGAAATAGAATATTTTAAAAATATAATATAATATTAATTTGAAGAGCTTCAATTTTATGGAAAACCAAATTCAGTGAAAATACAAATGTTAATTTTTTCGACATAGATTGTTTATAATTAAAATCTATAAAATACCATTTATAAAATGATAATTAATTAAATTAAATTGTAATAAATAAATAAATTAATATTGTTGAAAAATTATTTAGTTAAAACTTTTTTAAAGAAATCGATTATTGAACTTATTTCGAAGATTCATATTCTATCATCAGAATTCGGAATTTGTGAAATATTTGAATAATGATTTGATTTATTGTTTTTGTATTTAATGTTATGATTTTTGATTTTTCGTTTTTTACACATTTTTTAATTCAAGATCTTAAGGCCTCTTGATTTTTTTAAATGCTAATCCCAATCGAAGGAATCATCAGATAATGGTGATAATATAAATGAAATGTCAACAGTTAAAGTAAAAAGCGAATCACTAAATAAATGAAATATTACTCGAAATTAAAATTTCCAGTTACATATGTGAATGATGCTGCAAAAGCTTTATGTAACATCTTTCGGTATATTCTTTCAAACAATGCGAGGAAGAAGTCAACCTTCGGTGACATTTCAAAACTAAGCACAACAACTGCATGGAAAGATCTCTTAAAGTCTTTCAATTTAAATTAAAAGAATTAAACAAGACCAAATAATTAATCCAAAAACATACATTAAACCTTAACAAAGAAAGAAAGAGACTACTCTTATGAGGTTTCTTTGTTAATAGCCCATACAAAACTTTCTAACGCATACGCTTTTTTCGTCTACTGTAAAAAAAGGTTTTAATGGAACTAATAAATCAAAAAAAACTTTTTTATATCCATTCTTTATGCAGACAGAACTTTACTTTGCCTCAAACATTTTAATTAAAAAAATATTTTCAAAAACAAACATTATAAAAATTTAAAAATTCTGTTCGCCAAGTGAGTTCCACCGCATAATGCATGGATATAAAAAAAAATTTGATTTACTAGTCAGACTTTAAATTGGTTCGCTGGACTTTATTTATTTTTCAGTTTATTTTTTGCGTAATATAAACTACTTATAATTTATGAGTAGAAATTTTTCTATTAATATTGTTCAGGAAATCCGATGGGTTCGTTTTTTCCAAATTCTGAGACTTTAAAAAGTTTTTCTTGATCAAATTTTAACATAATTTATTTTCATCGAAAATGAGTAAAAGTATCTTGAAAAGACAATTTGATTCTTGGAAATAGGTTATATGAGGAGTTTGTTAATTTCTACCGCTGGCAAATTTTATTTATTTGGAAATGATTAAAGTTTGGGAACATATTTTGAAAAATTTTTATAAAATATTTTAAATTAAAATATTAGAGCAAATTTTGTAATATAAAATTGCAATAAATTAAATTTTTAAGTAAATTTTTTATAAAAAGAGATTAGATTGGAATCAAATTTAGCATTTATTTTAATTTATAAGTTTGTTATAAAATAATTTTTTAATTTTAAAGTAAATCGATAATAAAAATAATATTAAAAATAAAAGAAATTTTAAATTTGTGTTTTTTTAAATTTGATCAAACTTTAAAAATTAAAATAAATGTCGGCAAGTCGATTATTAAAAAATCTAAAAATTTGTTTGTAGTAAAAAAATTAATAATTTTTACTAATAAAAATGTATTTCACTTTAAAAATCGAAAAGGATATTAAGGCAACTAAGAAAAGTAATATTAAAATATTTGTTGTGTAGTTAATTTTTATCGTTTATTTGGTAAAATTTCAATTGAAAAAATCAAGAAGACTTCATATTTTGTAAAAGGTTTTGAAATAGTGAAGTTCTTTTGAATTTATGCCAGACATTAAAATTGACTGATTAAAATGTATAGGAAATAAAACGCATGGGACAAAGGTCATGGCTAAAATTTTTTAAGAATTGATCCTTATTATTTAATCAAGAAATATAATATATTTATATATTTTATATTTAATTGATTTAGCATAGTGAAAAATGAAAAAACATCTTTTAATTAAACTTTACTATTTCAAAATTCACAACTTGTTTTTGTTATCAGAACATCTCCAGGTGGATCGTCTATTGACAGAACACATTTTTAAAAATTACAAAAATAAAACCAAAAAGGAGTATGTATTAAACACACAATATTTATCGAAATTCTGATAAAAAATCTTAATGTTAATTTCAATAATTTTTATAAACTTTTTTTAAAATTTATTTATTTATTTATATATTAATAATTAAATTTATTAAAGTTGCATTTTTTGAAAAATTTATTAAAATTTATTAATAAAATTTATTAAAAAAATATTGAAATAAAAAAATATATTTATTTTTAAAATATTTTCTTAAACCAAATTCTCAATAAAATATCGAACTGAATAATAACAATAAATATCACAGATAATAAAAATTTTCCAAAATAAACCATGAGAATTTTTTACTCATATTTCTTTAGTAATTAATATTTCTTGCGGCATTTCTTTTGTGTTTTGTGAATTATTGTAATTTTCAAGATGCAATAATTACCGACGAAATTATATTCTGTGTTGATGAAGAATGAGAAAGAATGAAACCGAATTTTAGAGAGAGAGTAAAATAAACTCGATAATTTTCTTTAACTTGTCATTTATACGTATATAGAAAGAACAGCAACTTATATTTTCTTTGGTTATACTGAGATGCGTCTGTTACTTGTATTCGATTGATGGAGTTCTTCAATACTATAGAATATATCAAAAATATAAATATTGATAAATGTTTAAATGTAAAAAATGTGACTATACGCAACATATGTTACATTATAATACAATTAATGCAAAAAAGAACAAATCGGTTATATAGAAAGTTCTTCAAGAATACATAATTTTATTCAAATTATGAATGGTTTGTTTTTAAATAATTTTTCATGCATTTGCTTTCTATAGTATATAATTTCAAAGACTATAGGGTGACGCAAAATAAACTCCAAGGTACTTTTCTATTGGATCTTTTCATCCACCTACTTTTTTATAGGTAAAGTATACATTTTTAGAATCTTGAGCGTCGCCAAATTCTGATGGTATATAAAAAGAAATAAAAAAAATCAAAAAAACATCAAAAATTAAAAAAAAATTTTGAGAAGAAAAATTTAACAAGCGTTTTTTTAAATGAACTTAGAAAGTTTAACACCTAAAATTTGATTCAAATGACGTATACGTATCAGCAAAAAGTTCATCTCGTAATGATGCTTGTTGAGGAAGCCTATGATTATGCGCAGCTCAAAACTCGATTCGAAGTGAAACAAGAAATGGTCGTGCAAAGATTCCGGAAAAAAGAGTCGGTGTAAAATGGATTGACGATTTTCGAGCGACTGGAAGTGTCCATGGAAAGCGTGGAAAGAACAAACCAAAACGTGTTCGCACCAAAGAAGCCATTGAAGACATCCGTGAAGCCTTTACTGCAAATGCTCATCTATCAACTCGACGCAATCCATTTGTTTCAACTGGCGACACTGACAGCGAAGAAGACGATCACGGAACAGTTCGTATGTCACAAAGAATCTTGCAGCGAATTTTGAAAGAAGACTTACAGATGCGTCCCTATCATTTGCAAATGGCTCATGACTTGAAGGAGACCGACTATGCCGCTCGAATTGAGTTTGCTCGAACCGAATTGGATCGATTGGATGAAGATGCAAACAGACTCAACAATCTTCTTTTTACGGATGAAGCTCACTTTCATTTGGACGGAAGCGTCAATCGTCAAGACTGGATCATGTGGGCCGATGAAAATCCTTATTGGTTTGATGTTCGTCGACTTCATCCTCAAAAATTGACAGTTTGGATGGGAATTGGTGTCGAAGGTGTTGTTGGCTTATACTTTTGGGAGCGACAAGGAAATGAGCGCGGAATCAATGGTTGTTAGATGACTGAATTGTATCAAGAGCACGTTATTCTAGAGCTTCAAACTTGGCCGAATTTCAATTCTCTCATTGAGCAGCATGACGGCGCTCCGCCACACATTCTTGGAGATTTTCTTGAATTTTTGGGTCAACAGTTTCCAAATCGATGGATAGGTCGCAGAACACGGACGCATCCTGCTCCAGTTACATGGACACTTCACTGGCCAGATCTTACAGCATGTGACTATTGGTTGTGGGGCTACATGAATGGTCGAATTTATCATCACGAACAACGTCCAAGCACACTCGAAGAGTTGAGAGCAGCGAATGAAGGAGTTGCCAATGAAATCCGTGGAGACCAGGATGGGCTTTGGTTTAAATATCGCTCCGACCATTATGACTGAAATTGTCAAGTGGATTTTAAATTCTGATCCTAGACCTCGTGAAAACACCGACTCGTACATCGATGACATTTACGTTGACGAATCTACAATCACAGTTGACGAAATTAGAATGCTGTTCGAGAAATTTAGTCTTGAATGCAAAAATTTGTTTTTTTTATTTCAAAAAGTTTTAAAAATGTATTAAAGGTAAAAGAAGAACTTGATCTCTTCATCATTGAGTTAATGTATAGAGAATTCTTGAATATATGTGAATGATGAAAATGAGAAACAAATTTTTTATTGATAGATAAAAAACATTTTTTTTAATTTTTTAATAGTATAATTACTTTTTCTAATACGATAAATAATGATCATATATACAAAAATGTTTAAACTTTATGGTCAGAAATAATTCAAGAACCAACCAGTCTCAGCCAAACGTTGCTTTTCATTATTTGAGATTTTTCTTCCTGAAAAACAAATGGTAATAAATATTATTATTTAACAATAAAATATATCTTCTTGCTAAATTAAAATAAAAATTTCTACTTTTAAAAATTATTTTAATATGTGACATTAAGAACATGGAAATCTTTCTTTGTATCCAAACAGATCAGACTTTTTAGACATTTTTTATAATTTTCCTTGACAAAAACGTCTAAAAAGTTTAATAAATGTATTTAATATGACAAAAAGTAATGATGAAAAATTTCTATTTAAAAGGCAAACAATCAATAAAAAAGTGTAAATTATATATTTTTGTATATTATTGAGTCTTGTGAACGCTAATTTGATATTTTTGAAAAATAATTTAATCAAAGATTTTTTTTTAAAAATTGATTATTGAACATGTTTTGAAGTTTCATAATTTATCATAAGCAATTATAATTTAATACACATTTTAAAAATATTCAAATGTTAGTTTTCATGGAATATGTACAAAATTTTATTTATTATTTATAATATTTTAAGATAGTATTGGATAATAATGGTAAAATATGTTTATAATTTAATAAAAGATTTTCAGAATTAAAGCTGTCTTACTTTGTCTATTTTGAATATTAATTAATGGGTTGTAGTGTCTCATCAATAGATTCACATAACTGTTACTTATAATGTGAATCAAAACCCTTCTATCAAATAGAAAACGGAAGATATTCTATTTTTGCAATGCAAACGATGAAGAAGAAGCTTACTTAATCGACTCGATTATGAAGGCTCTTTAATTCGTGTTTTTCTGTCTTCAAATAAAAGAGTATAAATTTATAAACCAGATTTGTTTGCAATCATCTCATTGTTGTCGATTTATTTGAGAGGAAGCTTTAAACTGTTGATGCACTAAATCTCCTCTTTTTTTGCCAAAACTATTGTTAAATAATTTTAATCGTTCAGGGTATGATATTTTAATAATTTTTTTACGCTCTTCAGGGTTTTATTTCTTTTAATATTTTCTTAGTCCGTATTTTTGTGTGCGCACGACAATTAAGTCTCGAAAATTATGTCTCGGAAAATTAAGCCTAAGAAATTAAAATTTTTATCGTTATTTTAAGTATCAGACAATTAAGTCTCAGTGTTATTTTTTAAAACTTATTGTGAAGAATGTTTTGAATTGTGTATTGATATTGTGCATGTTGTATATTGATTCGGATTGTGCCTCTCCTGCACGGATGGATGATTGATATTTTCTTTGATTCTTACTAATTAAAAATAATTTAATTTAATTTTAAAGTAAAAAGATTTAAAATAATTTTTGAATG
>MQRK01244289.1:54536-72089 GCA_001938485.1 Girardia tigrina
TTATTGAAAATAATTAGTTTGAACTCAGAAAAAATTGATCAAGAGAGATGTCAAATAGTGAATGCGCTTGTAATATTAATAAATGTTGTAAACCTCATATTGATGTTGTTAATACTTATATTTTTAATACAACTTAAACTTTGTAAAATAAACTTAAAAAAAAGAAAAATCTAATAAATTTCAAAAAATTAAAAAATTAAATTAAAATTTAGAAAGGAATTAAAAATTTAAGTAAATTTTAGCTTAAGCAGTGGTTCACAATACAATTCTGTTCATAAATATTAGTTATAGGTTTACATGTTCCGTAACTGATTAATGAGTCTAATGGCAAGTATGAAATAAGCGATGAGAAAATACAAGTGTTTTCTCATGACTGGTTGCGTGGTAGAACAGTGACTCCATATGGGTAGCAGTGAGAGTGTAGTCATCACATATATCTCACTATGGAACCTCCCGAACCCGCACATCCCGATTTCGATGAAATTTGGTACATATATAGAACTCGTCTTGCTGAATAAGATACGTTTTGAACCACCTGCTCTTAAGGCCTACAACTTGAGATATTCGACTCTTTTAGGTTTCAAAATTTTTTTTGAATTTTATGTCAAAAGATAAAAAACAAAGGGTGAATTTATTATTTATTCATCAAAGTCATCACAAGAATGATAATCAATGCAAAAATGATTAAAACAAAGTGATGATTTGCACCAGGAACAAATAAGAAAAGGTATCTCTCCGCATGACAACTGCGAATATGTTAGAGGCACATTATTGAAACAAAAATCTGTAGGATTTACAAACTGTTCATAGTCATCAATGTAACCACATTGCTTCGCGTAGCGGGGAAGTGGAAGACTGCCAAGAGTAGCCACTCAAAATGGAGATCATTTTACTAATCGATGAATGTACGAGTGTTGAAATTGATTGTCAAGTGCAGTGTCGGGGGCGGGTGTGAGAACACAGACGGACTGAAGCAGAGCGAGGAGTGTGTGAGTGAGTGTATGAGTAAATCCAGTCGATTCGGTGGTCATTTGATGTTGCATATGTTGAATAACACAACGAGCACTCATAGTTTATGGTTGATACAATACAGGACTTAAGGGAAGAGTTGATTCGCTACAAAAGAATCACATGGAATTAGGTCGGAAAATATAATCAATGAAGAGATGACGCCACTCCAGAAATAGTTTTAAATGATTCCGTGACTTAAAGAAAATTTTTATTCTTGAAATAATTTCCAGTTCCAGGGGTGTTCTCGATAAAATCAGATATAAATGTCTGACAAATCCGTCCATTCTCAACTCTTGCCTTAAGTCCTGTATTGCGTCAACTCTAAACTAAGAGTGCTTGATAATTAATCATTCGTTGGTCGTCTCGTCAAGAATGGAGCTTCACAGGGGTAATACATTTGTATTCACAAATATTTATTTTATAACAAGGTTTTCTTCATTGGAAATGATGTGACGTTTATGGGTACTAAGAGAGTGAATTGAATATTACTAGCAGATGGTTTCCCATCTGTCAAACATATGTTTGTCTATTCATTTTCAGACCATTAATGAGGGAGGTTATAGTCTCAGAGTGCCAACAATCAAGCCCTTATCTTAATTATTCTGAATTCAGAAATGCCATATTCAGTCAACTTCACATATTTCAAAATCGATTATATGAAACTATCGCATATCTCAAATTTTTTTCAAAGTTCCGATTTTTTCTCCATAAGTTTCATTACATTTTAATACCTCGAAAAATTAAATCTCAAATTCTTTTAACTCAAATTATTGTTTATCTAGGTCCAAACACAAATAAATCGTATATCTCAAATTGTTATTTTTTTATAAGTGAGTTTATTTATAAAAATAAATATCATAAAATGTTTATAAAAATTGTGATTGAGTATATTAAATATCATTAATTAAATTTTTTTGTTTAATTATTATTTAGTTACGGGTAAATATTTTACATTTTTAATATATCTGAGGGAATACAGAAGAATGACCAATACATCTAATATGACTACCAAACGCAACCTGCACTGCAAGACAATTGCTGAGAAAGTAAAAATTCTTGAATATGTAGTAAATAATTCTCATGTAAGACAAAAAGTTATTGCTTCTGATTTAGGCATAAACGCTGGTAACCTTAATGGTAGGTTAAAGATGATCCAATCCCCACAATCCAATCTTCACAATATAAGATCGTCCAAAAGGCTTTCTAAACATTGACAAGGCCTTACTTATGTGGTTTAGAGAGATGAATTCCAATCCGACTAATGTCATCGACGACAACATGTTGTTGGAAAAAGCAAACTGTTTGCTGCTCAATTTGGCTAGCCGACAGAAATGAATACCTCCTGTTTTGAACGTTTCAAACAACGTCATGGATTCTCAAAGGTGATGAAACATGGAAAAGCCACCTCTGTGGATGTTACAGCTGCATATAATATAATATTGGTGAAAGTGGTTTCTTTTTGAAACTCTTACCAAATCAAACTTCGGGATTTCATGGACAGAAATATTCCGGTGGAAAGAAATCAAAAGAACGACTGCTAGTCCTTGTTGGAGTTCTAATTTACCATGAATGGAAGTGACAAATTTCAGTTGCTTGTCAAACGAAAATTTAAAAATCCAAGTGCTTTTAAAGGTTTAAAAAAACTTCCTGTTCTTGATAAAAACAATTTCCAAGCGTGGATAACCAGCTCAATTTCTTTTGGATTATGTGCAACAATTAGACAGGCATTTTGGCAAACAAGGTCGTAAAATAGAATTCACGATTAATAATTGTTCCGCTCATCCTCACGAGAAATATCAAAGTGTTCTTTTTACCACAAAATACAACATCCATATCTCTATAAATGATTGTAGGAATAATTCAGAATCGGAAGATTCATTGTTGCCGACATTGTCAACAGCATTCACAAAGACAAATGCAACTGAATCAAGTGACAGAGTCAGGTTCTGATCGTCCAATGGGGTCATTGTCGATATTAGTAAAAGCAATTCATGATCTAGAACTTTTTGTATTGCAACAGGCCGAATCAAACCTTATCAATTGGATCTAAAGATTGGATCCATAGTCAAAAGTACATCGAAGGATATCAATGATTGATAACTGACGATTTTCATAATTACTAATTTTAGAATAATTTTAGAATACCATGTTGTATGGTATCATGATTTTCCGTTAATTTTGCCATATTTGTAACATTTAACCCTAAGATTACCTAAAAACAATAGTCATGGACAATTTTTTCCACGCTTTGTAATGGTAAGGTTTATAGTTAAACGTCAGTATTTAAATTTTTTAGCGAATATTAATGTAACTGAAATTTGAAATATAAATTAAGACTGAAAAAGGAGATTGGTAAATATTTGTAACAATAAACAATAAAATGTTTGATTTTGTTCGAAGTCGTTTGTCTCAGATTCCGAATTTCTCAATTTTTTTTCATAGTCCCCAAGAATTTGAGGTATGCTGAGTTGACTGTATCAACTAACACAATATGGCATCGACAGAAAAAAATGAAAATCTACTAACATGATTTTGGTATTTATAGTGGGTTGTGGGTCTAGATAGCATACATTGCTCTCATTACTAGGGTTGAACCCTCTGTCATAAATGCCCAAATAGTTCTACAGTACAATGTATCTTAGAGAGAGTCATCTAAACCAGTGTTTCTCAACCGGTGTGTCGCGATGAATTGGTGTGTCGCGATGATTTGCTTGATAATATGCAATACTCTTAAATTTTATATAATAATTTTCAAGATTCAACTTTGTAGTGTAGAGTCTACACTGTAGACTGTATACTGTTATCAAATAAAATCAATACGATTGCGGTTAACCATCCTCGATAAAACAGGTCAAAACATCAACATAGACTCTAGTGACTAGAGTCACTTGACTAGAGTCTAGAATTAATACTTTGAAAACCTCATAGTTACATAATAACTTCGCTTGATAACAGGTGTGTCACAAAATTTCATGTATTGTGTCAAGTGTGTCATTCGGAAAAAAAGGTTGAGAACCTCTGATCTAAAGGTATATCATATTCGAATATTCCCCACTCAGTTTCTAGATTATCATCATCAAAGTCAACAAAATTGTGGACCAAAAACGGCCATTACATGTCGAACAGGTTCGCGCTCGGGTCCTGAAAGTTCTTCTACTGTGAAACAGACCATTTGATGTTCGATAACACATAGGCATGAACAATCGGCAATTTTTTCTTAAAAAATAAATCATAAAGTATAAGTTTATTGTTTGGAAACCAGGATCCTAGTGGCCTAACAATGAAATTGTCAAGTGTCCAGGAGTCCCCAAATTTATATTGAATTCATTTCTCTAAGACCCACCGACGTTGCAGTGGCGCAGCAGAGCAACTTCACCGACTCTGCTGACAAAATTCCTTAATTAAATTATTTTTTAATTAAATTAAATTATTTTTCAAAAATATTAAATTAGCATTCTCAAGATTCTATAAAATATAAATATATACAGAGAGAGATAATAAGAAAATTATTACAACTTTCAACTTAAAAAAGAATTTTCATATGATATTTTGGTCGGTATTATATTTCCTAAAATTTCTTCGTAAAATTTTGCTATTTATTTTTGGAAGTCATCTGGAAAATCATATTTTTTAATTAATTTGATTTAGTTGAATGTTTTATTTTTTGATAATTGGATTGCCTATGAAATAAGTTTTGTTGAGACGAATATGCTCTTGTTAAATAATTATGGAGACTTGTGTACTTATTATAATTTTGTACCTTTGGTCACTGTTGAACAATCTATTTGTAAAGATGTACCGAGAAAATGGCAACCGGATGAATAAAAAATTTGATAATAAATTGAGTTTCAAAACCGTTTTTATTAGTAAGTTTAAAGAATACAAAATATTAAATTCTTTCAAAAGAACCTGTTCACTTTTAGACCAGTTTTGGACTAATTTTAGTCTTGGAAAAGGTTTTCTACTCGTTCTGATACTTAATCTAAAATTGAAAATAAACTAAAATTTAGTTTACACTTTATTTATGTCGATTGGTCAAAGATTTAACATAAAATAACTTTAAAAAATAAGCTAACAAAAAAAATATATAGGACTTTAACTATAAAAACCTCAAGGGTTAGGTTCCAACATAATTAGTAAGAAGTTAACCCATAAATATTCGCTATGGAAAAATCAAAATGTCATATGCAAAATATTTATATAATTATTATATTTTAATAGTTTTATCAATATAAATCATTAAAAAGGATCTATTCAAGTCCTATAGGTATGGCAAGCTGCTATTCCTTCCGCCATATCAGTACCGTAATGGACATTTTAAAACCATCATAACATTTTATTTTGTACAACTTAAAGTAAAATTCAATCAGAATCTTATAATAAAAAGCATTTTTTCTTTTCCTTCAGTAAACTCTTAAAAAATTTTTATGTCTCGTATATTAATCCATCATTTTTGTCTTTTAGTTGTAATTTTTTAAAAATTTAATTATTTCTAGTTTTGTAGTTTTTGTTCTATTTACCATATAAACGTAATAAAAATAATGAAGTTAAATTTAAAAATATTTTAAAATTTGAGTTTAATTTTAATTATTAGTTATAAATGTAGTGACACTTACAACAGCGATTATTTGAATCATGGCCAACTCGAGCTGAACCGAAATGGTATCTGAAAGGTTGGATACAGGCCTGATCAGAGGATTGTACTGTTTATGTTCGAGTAGATAATGAATCAGTTTGGACTCGTGTTGTGAACCGACTCCTTGATTTAGAAATTTAATCAATCCTTTTATTACAGTTTTGAGTAAATAATTGTATTATTTTATAATTATCCAATTTTATTGAAACTCTTTTTTGTTTTCTACATAGAAATCTTTATTTGCATTTTCCTAGGTAACTAAAGTAACATCCAAGTTTTATCATTACGCGACACTGTCATGGTTTAGTGTTTGACTTCTGGGGTGTCAGAAAAATAAACTTTCTTAAATAATATTTTAATAATACTTTAAACCTGTTCTAATTCTCAATCATAAATATTTGATAAAGCAAATTAAAAAATTAACTTCATAAATGTTTCGATTTATAGGAATCATCATCAGCAATTAATTATTTAATTATCAGTATAAAATATTGTCAAATGATATTTAGAAAGAAAGAAATATTATAAAATTTTTAATTTTAATTCTTTTAATTAAATATAAAAATAATTTAAAATATTTTTCCCATTTTGGATATTAATTAATGGGTTATAGTGTCTTTTTAGCAATGATTCACAGTACAACCTCTCATAATCCGAATAATAATTCCTCTGAAGAATTGAAAACTTAAACTTGGAAATTGATGACGTTCGATCTTTGCCACATTTGCATGCATAAAAAATCTTAATCGAACCTTCAACTTTCAATCTGCTCGACTGTAAATATTCTCTTATTATTATTTTGAGATGACTATTTTTTCTCATATACTCTGTAATGCCAATAATGTTCTGATAAATGTTATTTAAACATCTAAAATCTTCAGAATAAATATTGCGGAACATAGGAAAAAATGTAATTGTGATGTTAATATTGATAATTTCAAGATTCTGTGTAAGCTTTTTGATAGTTATTGGGAGAGAGTGTCATGTGAAGCATTGTTAATTAGGTCACGTTGCTCTAAGATCAATGATCAATCGGCAGTCTCAACCAGCTTATTGATAATTTTTATTAGCATGATTTCATGCCAACGATTACATAATCAACATTTTTGCTTTTATATACAGGTGAATTGATTATTAATCAGTGACCTGAAGACAGTTGATCCGTCGATATATATTCTCATTAAATTTATTTTTATATTTTATTTAATGTTTTTAATTTTCAAATTAAAAAAATCTTTAAATTATTTAGTAAAGTGAAAATTTTAACTTACTCCTTATAGGCATTCTTAATAATTTTGTTAGATTAAAATAGTAAAACAAAGAGTACATAAATAATACATTTGTACCTTACATATGGATACTGCGCATCCGTGACAGAATGATGATTATAAGTCCTCCATGGAGAAATACCACAAAAGTTATAAAGTAGAGGGATGGTTATAATGACATATGAAGGTTGATCAGCGAGTATCACAGTGAATACCACGGAAAACCGAAATAAGGATGTTTGGAAGGCACCCACATATGATGTGTTGGTGACAGGCTGTAACACAAGTGTAAGTAATCAAGGATTTAACTGGCGAGAAGTATTAATATTCAGGGTAAAAAACACTATGAAAAGAGAAACATAAAATTTTTCCTTTCCCTGTTGCAACAAACTTGTTTTTACAGATAAGACTTTATAAAATGTCAAAACTAGTGATCCTGATTGGTTATTTTTAAAAGATAAGGCAAAACGTACTCCTGTCCTGAAAGGTCGCTTATCTAAAGCTCTGTGAAAGGACTGAAATACTTTGTATATATTTGATGGTTTCTACCCGATACAGAGTCTAAGATTCAAAACCCTGTGCGTCAATACAGCTTATGATGTTATCCGTGCAACTGGAAAAGGCTGACATTTCCAAATAAAAAATTAGTTTTTAACATCTTCAAAATTTTGATGTAAAATTTCGGTTTTTAAATTTCGATGTTACTTGTTATTTTACTTTATTTTTCAAATGGCAGTTCGTAATAATTGACGAAGCTTTTGTTGATGTGTTTACCTTCTTTTGTTAATACAAGATTTATTAATAACAAATGATAATTTGAATAGAAAAGATCAAAATGAAGGCATTCTTCCATTTAATCGAGAAATAATCCTCAGTATATTTTGTTATTATCGTCGCCAAATAATGATTCAATTTGTGGAACTTGATTAACTGTTTAGTTTCTGAGGTTTTCGAATAAATCGAGAATTAGCTTCAGTATAATTTGATATAGTTGTTGTTCATGAAGATAATTTATTTGAAAGTTCGATTGTTTAATTGATTTTTTATTTTTTAATTATTTTATATTTTAATATTAAGATTATATTATTATATTATTATTATACTATTATTATATTCCTTCTTCACTCAATGGAGCGACTGCTCAAGATAAGACCGTCAGATACATCATATAAAGAGTATATAAATAAATATTAAAATATGAAAATATGAAATAAATAAGATATATTTAACTTCAAAATAAATATTAATATATTTGTGTTTGTGTAGGTCACTACAAAAGGGACAAAGATTATCAAAGAAGTTCGTTCAACAAAATGTTTTTTATTATGCTCGATTTAATAAACCACTGTAAATACCCTCTGTACATTAGAGTATCACAATGTTTTCATGAATAAACAAATGCTTCGTACTTATTTAAACGACCAAATACAAAATAAGAAGAGTATCAAAGTTACATCCGAATACAAAAAGCTAATTTGTCCTCCATAGAAAAGTTAATTGTGTAAAGTAATTACGTTAATATCTCAATAACAACAACCCGTTTTGTAGCTTACCCTAAATATTTCACAAAAAAGTCATTGATGTCAATTACAAGTTATTTCTGTACGTAAATAAATTTTCATTTAATGGTTCAATGAAAAAGAAAATTAATATTTAAATATAAATCCATTAATGCTGAAATTTATTTCCAAAATCAATAATTACTCGACTTATTATTAATTTATTATAATTTTAAGTATTTCAAAGAATAAAAATATGTAATCGTTTTTTTTTGTATCTGCAATGTTAAAAGTAATTATTTGTTAAATAATTTGGTAAATGATGTTCAGTTAAATAAGAAGAATGAAAGAAAACTGGAGCTGTCTTAAGCGTTTCTTTTTCTGAAGAATTAAACATTCTTTTAATTATATCAAAAGATGGAATACATATAATATATAACACAAACACGCAATAGAAAGTGTGACAATCAGCAAATCTGTTACTCCATTTGATTTGTGTTCAGATTTAGTTTATCAATATTCATGTAATCAGTGTGAGTTGACAATCATCGGAGAGTCGTCGCGTCATATTTACAACCAAATCTAAGTACATAGTGTTACGTATGGAAATAGTAACATTGTTAAACATAAAAAGAAATGAAGCATTTTAAAAATTGTGTTTCTTATTTGTGGATTACTTCTGGCACATAATAGCGCGTAAAGGGTTATTAATCAGGTCAAGCAATCCTAAAATTAATGCTCAAACGACACTCTCAACTACTTTGTTTAAATATTTAATTAATAATAGTTATTATTTTTAAAATTTCAAAAAAATCAATTGCATAAAAATTACATTATTGTTACTTATATATGCATATGTGACCCTTTCTCTCACCCATTTGCTCATTCAAACTACCTCTTGATCATTTTTTTACCTTTATTTTACTAATTTGTGACTTTGAAATGCCTGTAAGCCTCGTTAATTTTCTTTGAGTATACTTGGTGTTCAATAACGAAATTTTGATTTCTCTTAACTTTAACTTTATATATATATTCTCTAATTGTGATTTTTTTGTTAAATGTTGCAATCTAAATTGAGAATATTTTATAGTAAATTGTTCATTTTCATTTCAAATTGAGAATTTTCAACATGTAAATATTTTTCGTGAATTAATAAGAAATTCGGCACAACATTTATATAGATTTGTATACGTAATTTTTTCATTATTTTTTGTATAATTATTATTAGAGATCCATCGAACTAACTCTTTAATTGTGACTTAATTTTCATCAGCATAATGTGAATTTATTTAAAATTTCCTTCTAATACATATTGCGACATGAAATTGCCTTTTTATGTAGTTTTAGAGTATAAAACGGTTGGTCTACTTTATTTTGTGTTGAATCACCCACATTGATTTACACATATTCAAAATATTATAATTTTAATTAATAAAAATAAAATAAATTCAATTTTTAATAAACTTAACTCTTAAAAAGTTTTGTGTAATTCTTTAAAGGATAGTACACAATCTTGTTTATTTCAAAAACACAATCTTTAAGAAAAGTATTTGAAATATAGAAAAGATTTTTCATATAGTTGTATTTTTTCAAGGTTACTTTTTTAATAAAGAAAACATGTCAATAAAATATTTTATTTTATAAAAATTGTCTCAGATATATATATATATATAAATTTAGTTCTAGAAGAAAATGAAACCGCATTGAAGAATTGGTAATACCATTTGTTAAGAACACTGATACAATTATTTTTACAACGTTTAGAATTACAACAATGAGAGTTGTCTCCGTGATTGTCGTCGGAAGATCGTTCACATGTCTGAATCTAGTTGGTGAAATTAGATATATATTTTCTTATTTTTTAATCAGGATTATTCGACCAAAATTTCTTCATTTCTTTATTTTGAATCTTTGAATCAAGTTGATATTTGTACATTTTTTATTTAAACTTCATTAAAGCTGTTTTTAATTTCGTTTTATAGAAAAATTTTTAAATATAATATATTTGAATTTTAATCCTAGAAATTTATTCTATTTAACTTCATTAAAACTATTTATTAAGTTGATGCAAAAGAATGTCGTTTTATAACGATAAATGAACATAACTTTCTTTGAAATTAACTTTATTAGTCAAAATGAAAACCATTGCATTGAACACATTGTTGTCAACGAGTAACAAGTTTTTTTATTCCAGTTTCATAAAATTCTGGAGTTCTGGAGGCGATAAAGTCGTCCAAGGCTCTTTCAGCATCTCCTTCGTTTCTGAAGCATTTGTCGCGAAGGAACTGGCTGAAATATTTGAAAAGTTGATAATCTGTAGGAGAAAGGTCTGGTGAGTACGGTGGATGAGGCAAAGTTTCAGATCCCAGTATTTTTAACTTCAGCATGGTCTTTCTTGCAACATATGGACGAGCGTTTTCATGCAGAAGAATTGGCCTCTTTCTATTGAGTAATACCGGCCGTTTTGTGTAGTTCTTGGTGCATTTTGTCAATTTGCTGACAATACATTTCCGCTGTAATTGTTTCGCTTAGTTTTAGGAAGCTGTAATGGATAAAACCATTGTGCGGACCACCAAACAGTTACCATGACTTTTTTTGGTGTAATTTTGTCTTTGGAAAAGGCTTTGGAGCTTCATTGAAATCCAACCACTGAGCTGAACGTCGCCGGTTGTCGTATAGAATCTACTTTGCACGTTACAATTCGATCCAGAAACGGGTCGCTTTGATTACGCAAAAGTAGAGAAGAACACACGTTAAAACGACGATTTATTTGATTTTCGTTTAATTCGTGCGGCACACACTTGTCCAGCTTTTTCACTTTTCCGATTTTCTTCAGACGGCAAACAACTGTTGATTGCTGAACGTTGAGTTCTTGAGTGACTTCCCGTGAATTTTTATGCGAGTCGGCTTTGATTAACTTCTTCAAATGGTCGTCATCAACTTGTGCTAGTCAGCTACCAAGTTCTTCATCTTCAAGGCTCTCGTTACCACTACGTTACTTATAAAAATAACGTTGTACTGTTCGTAAATTAGTGGTATGTTGTCCAAATATATTGTTAATATTCTGAGCCGTTTCTGTCGCTTTTCGACCTAGTTTGAAATCGTAGAATAAAATTGTTCTCATTTCCTTCTTTTCTAACATTTCTAAAATAAAATAAATACACATTAAATTAACAACAATAATGTCAATAACTTGGTATCAAAATATAGAGTAAAGTTTAAGCTTTAAAGTAAATTTAAATATAAATTTATTTATTAATGATTTTCTAAATATTTCAAACAATGAATATTAAATACATTAAAAACGACATTTCTTTTGCATCAACCTAATATTAAAAATGTGGAAATTTTATTTATTTTATATTTTTGGATTTTGATAATTCTTTTAATTAAAGTTTTGAATATACCCAAAATTTAATAACCTTACTAATTATTTATGTTTAAAATTAAGCCTACTTATTATTTCATAAATTTAAATGCTATGAGGTTATTATTTACATTACCTTTTAACACAAATTTAATGATACACAAACTTCCAACTGTGTGGGAGAATCACCATTCTAAGTTCAGCATTCTAAAATCAACATACCACATACTTACATATTCGAAATATTCCTTACATCCTTTGAAAAATTTAACTCCGACACGAAGAGGAATTTCTTTTTATAAGGGGATAATGATTTCATGTAAAGATGCAATATATGATAAATAAGGAAGTCAGTTGTTTTGTTTGGAAATAAAATAAAATTGAAGAATAATACAAAAAAATTTAATAAATTTTTAATTATATTTATAAGTTATTGTCCTAATGTTCAAATATTAATTTTAAAGTCGTTTTGATTGACTTGCTCTTTCCAAGACAATTAGAGTTTTATTTGTAACTTTATTTTCCAATAAATTTATATTTTAATATAAAATTCTAATTTGAATTAAACACTTTGAAAAAGTCCAATACTCTCGGTCTCTTGGGACAAAGCATCCCACAGGAAATTTATGAATCTTTATTGGTATGAATATCCAATATTGTATGCATGATCGGACAATATATTTCAAAAATACTCTGGTTTAAAATCTTTGAAAAACTAAGTTGTCTTATTAAACTGATAATTCTTCGTTTCTTTTTTTTCTCTAATACAATTAGAGTAATATTTATTTATATAAAATATATACTTGAATTTTTATATGTATAATTTTGCATTCTAGTGATATGTGTAATTGAAGAGTACTTATATCATCTAAACATATTCAAGTAGGTTGTCGAACCTTCGATTTAAGGATTATTTTTAATGGTCTATGTTTTTAGGGTTTTAACCATTTAAAAAATGAATTATATAAATAAATAATTATATTATTTTGAAAAGAATTTTTCAAAAATATAAAATTTAAAATGTTCAATTAAAATTCAATGTAATTTTATAATGTCACATACATTTTAAAAAAAAATCATCATTCCTGCTAGAGAATCCAAGAACACAATTGCAATATGGGTCGACGTAACATTGCCGAATTGAAAAATATTTTTAAATATACTATGAATATATGTGATTTTAAATTTATGTGCTCTTTTTAATTTATTGTTGAGAGAGAGTTAAATGTAAATCATTATACATTCGATTTGAAATCCTTAAATAATTAAAGCAAACGGGTCTCTCGACAACCTTATTGAGTATTTTTTAATTACTAAGTTTTCATCGATCACACAACTAAATACGAGTATGATGATTACTTATTGGTCGGAATTCTTGAGTGCTAGAGATACGATTAAATTTATGTTTATGGTTTCTGAAATAGTTTGTTTTTTTTTAAAATGGGAACTTTTATTTTAGAAATACCCTTATTAACAGCATCACAATTTGAATGCAAACATTTATTTACAACACAAACAGATTCTTTACAACAATTTTCAGTGGTCATCTTTCTTTGATTGTTATAGTTTTTGTTTCTGTATTCAAATATGAAAAAATCAATGAATGGGAAATTTTAATATTATATTTTAATTTCTCATAATTTTATTGGATAAAAAGACATTATGTAATTTTTTAAATAAACATTAATTTTTAAAATATATTCAATTTAAAAAGTTAAAATCGTTTACTGAAAATATTAATAAAATTCATAATTATCAAACTTTAATTAATTAGTACTTAAAATTAATATCATTAAATTAATTTCATTAGATTCAAATAATCAATCAATAAACATATCAATCCCATCTGAGTAGGAGAGTCACAACTCTAAACAGCATACAAACAACAAACTTACAACATTCCAAATTATCCCTCACAACCCTTTTAAAATGGTATGCAAAGATAATTCCGCCCAGCCCATACAAACATGGATTTCAATAAATAATAATTTTAACTAAAATAAAAATTTAGACAAAAAAATTCTAACCAGCTGGTATTAACCTACCAGATTAAAATATTTTTACTAAACGTAAATCACGATTTATGTATATATTTCATCAGTTGTGTTTGATTGTGCAACATCTCATTTGAATTCAATAAAATTATGAAAAAGATTCAATCACATCATTCTGATTATATTATTGTTTATGATATAGAGATTTAGATAATCTTATGAAAAATGAAGTATTGACTTGAAACCAATTTGGGTAACAGCCTATATCAGCGGTGAGCAAATCCAAGCCCACAATGACGTTGGATCTGGCCCGGCAAATTACAAAAGCGTAGGAGTTGATATACCACAGTTTAATATCTTATTTCATGAAACTTTTTCACGTGTGTCATTTTATTATCAATTCTACGAGCAACGTACGCTTGAGGATGACTGAAAAAAATTTGATAGCAGTTTTAAGAATAGCCACCAATGAATTAAATTCCAATTTTGATGGAATTTTAAATAAAACCATTCAAATTTCTATCATTTGCATTAGTGTCTGAAGTAGCTATGTGTATTTTTATTACTGATGTTTTTCTGATATTTGTTACAAATTTCTTATGATGTAAATAAAAATGTTAATCACATCTTCTTTTACTTTATTAATAAACGATTTTTAAGGAAACAAAGATATTTCCATTTAGATATCTTTTTTGAAAACGAAATGAAATGTATCTTCGGCCCGCGTACAAAGTTTGGAAAGTTCATTTGGCTCACTAACGAAAATACTCTCTGAGCTATTGTTGACTTTTCTGTAAATGTTTTTTATTTCAATGAAACTGAAAATTGGCCATGAATAAGACCAGATCTAAATATAATGGTTGGAATTACATTAAATATTGCTCTTGGAATTTGTTGATAACAGCCACAGAGAAACATTGTCACAACATAAACAGAATCGATGAACTGAAATTTATCTTACTTGAAGCTTGGAATAAAATTACAGTTTGCAATTCGAGCTGTAACAGAAGCTTGGATTGCACCGTAAGATGATATAATTTAGTGAAAAAAAGTCATTTTGAAGATATGTGAATCGATATTTATCTGATGTGTTGTAAATTTCATCTAATAAAAACTTTTTTTTTTAATTTCTCGGTTTTTTGCTAAACGGTAAAAAGAAAATAATCAATGATATGATGATGATGTTAAAACAATAGAAATATATAATCTTAAAATAATCTTAAAATGACATTGTTTTAGTTATTTGAAAAAAATGTTATTGTATTTTTTTAAATTTATTTATAATTTTATTACATTCCTATTTATACATTTTATCGTAACTTTTCTAAGATCCCTGGCTAAAAAAGGTTTAGAGAACCCTTATCTTCTATCTTCTTTCTCACCATAATCACACATAATTCTTTTTATATAAAAACAAATCAAACGCAATCTATAGTTATTTTAAAGAACTTCTATTTAAAAATATTTTAATCAAAAATATAGATAAAAATGGTATCAAATGTCACAAATAATATATAATATATTATTAATTTTCTTTCCCAGAAATCATAAGTGTTCTTCAGAATAATTTTATCGTAATAATTTCTGTAATTCGTACCATCACCATTAAACATCGCCGTTGTTGGCTGGGACAATCACAACTTGGATTTCCTGCCCGAACTTCGAGGATATCTTATTTTAATTGAAATTGATTTATTAGTGTGACTTTTATTTAACTAATGCTCAATTTGCTATTAGAAAATATAATTTTATATTTTTGTACTATGTTGAATGAGTCATTTCGGTTAATATGTTTCTTTCAATAAAACGTTAGTTTAAATTGATTATGGAAACAAAGTTGAATGATACTTTACCGTACTTGAAAAAATAGATTATTTATGACAGATTATTATTATTTTCTGATTTATTTCACTAAGAAACATTTATCATATTTTATATTTATAATGTTTGTATTAGAAAAGGTCGTTTTTTCTGTGTCAGAATATTTTATTATTATTTTACTTCAGTGAAATATGAAATAAAACAAAAATAAATAATATAATTTTTATAATTTTAATTTTAATATTCTTTTAAATTAACATTTACATGAAACATGATTATTATTTTAAATTAGTATAAGTTATGCAGATATAAAATTGTAGAGAAAATTAAAAATCATAGAACAATATTTATAATTCAGTCATCAGATGAACTTGTTTTATTTATTTATTTTAATTAACGTCTTTTCTATATTTTGATTAAAAAAACAACAATCTTACATGTACAGTTTTTTCTACCAAATTTTAATAAGTCTTACATATGTTATGCAAAAAAAGAAATATTTCTTGAGGTATTTTAAATAATTATATTAGTATAACTTATAATTTATAAAATTATATTAGCAGTGGTAAACCTAGAAACTTTCTAGGTAGGATAATTTTGGTTCATTTATTTCATTCAATGGATAAAGTTTTATATACTTATTTCTGTTTAAATTATTGGGTTGTCTGAAGGGTTTGTGCTAATTTTTATGTATATACATGTATTAAATCTATAATCGTATACACCATTGTTTTTCTTAATCTTTATCCATCTTTCTTATAACAGGTAAATTTTATCCTTCCGAAACTTTTCAGTTTTCTCGGTGAAAAACTGTTTAAAGACATCCAAAGACTTAAAGTTCTTGTCTTTATGAGAATTTTGCAGTAACCTGAATAGGTGATAGTCGGAAAAAGTAATTTCGAGGGAATATGATATTTAAGGTAGCACATTTCAACTAATGTCTAACAATTTTTTCCTCGTAGTCAAAGAGACATGTGGTCTGACATCGTCATTATACAACGAAATGGTTTTTGATATCACCAGTATCTTTATCATTTAGTTAGGATTGGTCTCGATCAGAGTCTTGAGTTAGTGACCATCAGTGTTGGATGGTCAGTTAATGCACTGTTAGTCTTTTAGGTTGAAATCACCAGCTTTGAACTTAGAAAACAACTTTAAAAATAACCCAGCTAAAGCGTGTTTTCCGAAAACACATATTTTTTCTAGAAATTTTGCCTTTGTAGAAATAAAAATATCAAATGTCGAAATTTATTCTTGTTTTCTTTGATTTTTAAAACCGCGCGCAGCAGATACAAGTCAACTTTATTTCTAAAGATGCGTTAGACAATTACTTGTCTTCATAAATAAACCATTTCATGCTTTCTTTGTCTTGGACATATTCTTACACATGTCAGTGTCATATTTAGACAAAAGGTCCAAATTTTTCGGACAACCAATATTTTTTCAGTCTCTGAATTACCATAGATAGTTGCCGTAATGGTCTTGGTGCCAGTTCCATGTTTTTAAGATTATAAGATTTTTTGCACTTGTGCGGCTCATATTTTAAAATTGTTGTCCCCCATAAAACCGTTATAAATAGTTTAAAAAGATTTATTGTGAAATTCAAAATAAATATAATAATAACTTTGTTTTTACATCAGCTTTTCAAATTGATAAACAAATATAAATATTTTAAATCAAAATTAATGAACAATTTTCAAAAGCCAAATGAACCATGTCCTCAAAAAATTACGCTCAAAATTCACGCCAACAAAACTCACAATAAATCAATTTTCTAACATTAATTTTCAAATAAAGTTCGTTCTGATTGGCTAGCCAATTGGGAGCCAAATCAATATTTTCTTCAAATCGATCATAAGGACACGATCCTCAGCAACACAACAAAACGAACAAAGAACTCTTTGTTAGGATTTTGAGTTCAAATAAAAGTTTGTTATTTTATTAGGTTGAGGAATAA
>MQRK01244295.1:17641-30744 GCA_001938485.1 Girardia tigrina
ACGTCGTGAGAAATATTTTAAATTTGGTATGTTGAAATTGGTTTGTTGAATTTTGTATAAATAATATAAATAAATATAAATAAATATAAATAATTATTCGATTGGAAAAGTGTTTCTCCTACCCAGATGGAAAATTAATATTTCAATGTTCACGATAAATAATTATTCGAGTATAATTTACATTTTAAAGTACAAATTTAAAAAACTTTAAAAATATTAAATCCTTTCACATTTTCATATTAAAAATTTAAATAAAGTAAATAGCTTTAACTAAGTTTTAAATTAAATAAATGTTCTTTCTTTACATAAAATCATTTTTTATATGAAATTAATATGTAGATAAAATTATTAATAAAATTACAAAATTAAAACTTTAAAACTAAAATCTGAAAATAATTAAAAATTTGTTCGAATAATTTTTTTTTAAAAAAACATTAACTAAAATTGATCAATTTAGAACGATGTCGAACTACGAAAGCTTTGCTGAGAATTGTCCAAAAGACAAAGTTCGAAAACCCATGTTGGTGTTCTTAATATGGCGAAACACGACCACATGATTCGGAACATTAGAGTATCGGAGATTTTTGATGAAACAAAATCAGAAACAAAAGTTGAGGCATTCATAATGAGCTTTAATAGGTATAAGAAGATAATGGGATTTTCAGAGGAGAGGAAAATCTTATTAGCAACACATATAGGACTCTGGATGTCATAATAAAATAAGAAGCAGCGGCAGGTGAAACATGTGAAGAGAAACTAAGATCAGCATTTTCAAAGGAGAAATCTATCCTGGATCTAATGAAGGAACTGGTAGAAATGAGAATTGGATCCACCAATCCAACAGTAATATTTAGAAACGCTGATGAAATCATTGAAAAGTTAATTGAGAAAAAGTTCGGTGAAAAAATTTGGTCTACGCTAATCTGATTGATTACGAGAACGTGCAGAAAGAAATAGCTGTCAGAGGTATCAAGAAATCTGAAGAGATTGAAGACAATCAAACGAGAATGTTCGAATGTGATAAAAAGAAAAGAAATTCCCCTGTAGCGGCATATAACAAAAAAGGGAAAATGAATGGAGAACAGTGGAAAATAAAAAAAAGAGAACACCGAGACTACAGAACGAGAAATTCATAGAACAAGAAACGAGAAGAAATTTTAAAGTTCTAAAAATTACCTGTTGGGCATGCCCCGAAGAAGGGCATGTTAGAAGAGAGTGCCCAAACGTCAAATGTAGTCATTGTAATGGAAAAGGGCATTGAAGAACACAGTGTTATGAAAACCATAAAAGATTTAGGAAGCGTGATCAAAGGAAAAGGAATAATGGAAATAATCGATTGAACAACAGGCAAAATTACTTGGATCAACGGTATAGAGAACGGCCAACATCCACGAATAGGAAATACCCAGTAGCAGAAGTGAACGAACTAGATGATGAATTGTACATAAGAGATGACTCTAGAAAAGGGGACTATTCTGAAGGAACGTATAGAAGAGAAGATGGTAAAAGACTGGAATATTCCGTAGGTAATAGATAATTCAGAAATGATCAGGGTAACGAGGACGCACGATCACAGGGAGAAGTGATCATTGCGCTACAATAGGAGCTCAATGTTGGTGTATGATTGATTGTATGTATGAATGTGTTTTTGATTGTATGTTTGATGATGTGTTTAAAAATATTCCTCTGAAGATGTGTAGATTAGATAATGAACCTGAAGAAGACGATGAAATATGTGCTAATATAGATATAGAAAATGAGAAGAAAATAAAAAAGAATGCTGAAGATGTATTGATATTACCGATGTTTAACATAAATTATAAAGAATTGAAAGGTATACAAAGTATAGAGTTCCAAATAAAGAATAAAAATGTCAATTGCCTGTTAGATAAGGGAGCTCGAGTGAACGCTATTAAAGCAGAGATAATTAAAGATATGAAATATGTCCAGATCAAAGAAACGAAAAGGCGTATACATTGTGCGAGTGATTCAGAACTTATAAACTATGGTATTGTTCAACTTAAAGTGATAATTGAAAGAATGCAGAAAACAGTGGATTTCTTTGTGGTCAAAGATTTAGATCTAGAAATGATTGCAGGAATAGATTTCTTGGACAAATTCATGATTAAGTTAAAGAGAGAACCATCAAATACTAATGAGTTACTAGTAATTTGTTTAATTAATTAAGGCTGTCATTACATCCTTTATATGTAGATGAAAGAGTCCATGAGCGAAAAATCATATTAGATAAATCGTTAGATAATGTAATAAGTTTAAAATTAATATACCGCACCCAGAAAATTGAAAGCATGTTCGGCAATAAATCTCCAACGCCATTAGGATTGTGTTCAGATCTCATTTACCAATATACATTTAATGGGTGTAACGCCACATACATTGAAGAGACTTCACGTCATCTCTGTAAGAGAATCCAGGAACACAGTCGCAATGAAGGTGGAAGTAACATTGCAGGACATAGAAGACATTGTAAAGGAGATTTAACTTCACAACACTTTAAAATTATGTGCACTCAATTTAAAAATTATTGGGAGAGAGTGACATGTGAAGCGTATCTACCACAAAAAACAAGAAAATATTTCGAAAAATCGATTATAATTTTGGCGATAAAAAATTTTTGGGCTTCTTTTCGATTATATAAATAATGATAATAATTAAATTTTAAAATATAATAATTTAAATATTTGAATCCCGAACAGTAATAATTTTTAACTAATTTTTAAATTAATTAAATAAATGTTTTTCATTATATAAAATCATGTCTATAATAAAATTAATATGTAGATAAAATTAAAACTTTAAAAATAAAATCTAAAATAATAAAAATCTGTTTGAATAATTGTGTATTAAAAAATATTAACAAAAATTTATCAATTTCGAACGATGTCAAATTCTGAAAGCATGACTGAGAATTGTCGAAAAGACAATTCAAATAGTATTGAAAATAAATGATCGAAAACCCATGTTGGTGTTCTTAATATTAATGATGTATAACTTCTTGAATTTCGATAGGGTCGTTATATCGAGAACTATGTGGATAAAGCCTTACTATAAATAATCAACTTCTATTATCTTCATTTAATCAACGAAATGTTAAAACTTCTTACATTAGAATCCAACGATCTCAAAAGAACCATTTAATAGATAGTTTTCGATAAGCCAGAAGGACATATAACAGGGACATAATTAGTACAACTTTGGGACTTGTAAAGTTTTGTTTTTTATTGATAAAAAATATTATTTTTATTATTTTTAAATTAAATTTTCAAGTAAATTATATAGTTATTTAAAATAATATCATCTAATTTGAAAAAAAAAGAATTTTTCAGTTATAAATGATTTTGTCAATTTTAAATTTAAAAAGTGTCAATGATTTCAAATTAAATGTTTTGATAGTTTAAAACTAAAAATTAATTTTATTTTTAGTTTAAAAGAATTATTGATGCTAAAAAATTAAAGATCATTTCAAAGATAAATATTGGTAAATTGATTTTTAAACTAGAAAAAGAAAACGAAAGTTTGTTTTAATTATTTTCAATAAAAATTATTTAAATTGTGCGACTTGTGACTGATAATATTGACGAAAATAACAATCGATATTTGCAAAATTAAGTTATTTTAGTAACAAAGTTCTTTTAGCAAAGTTTATGTGGTTCAATCCAAAAAAATCATTATAGTAATTATTGATCCCGAATGTCGGCAGTTTTGTTGTTAAATAACAGATCAAAATTAAAATAAATAAAACAAAACAACGAAAAATAAATATTTTCAAATAAGAGAAAAGTTTAATTCGAATTTTAGAGAAAGTATTAATATTTGTGTTGGTTTTAATAATTTGTTCATTATTTTGTTTGAAAGAAAATTCATTTGTGTCGTTTGAGAATGAGAGAGACGACTGAAGGGGTTTTTCAAAGGAAAAATAGGAAATTTTTGAGGATTCAATCAACGGAGAATCAGAACAGTCAGACCAGTCCATCTTTTCAACTATTTCACTACCCCTCTCTTCTCTAACAGAAGGACCTCGAAAACATGATGGAAATGGTGTGGAAGAAGAAGGTTGAAGTGATAAATTACTAAATAAATTAAGAAAACTGTCATCTATGTCATTTATTGTACAATCTTTTTGATTTGCTTCAATAATTGATGAACGTTTAGGAATATTTGAGTATTGTGGTCGACAATATGTATAATTATTATGATTATAATAATTTTTGTTGATACTATACTGATTATATTTACCAAATGTATTTGTAGAATTGTTGAATAAAGAGGTCGTATAACCAAAGGAAGTCATTTTTTGTTGTTATAAGTTCACAGTTTTACAATTTGTTGTTTCATTCATCAATTTATTGAAAATATGGAAACTTTAAATCTAATATATTTATTTAAGTGAATTTTGATTGGTCAAAAGTAAAAATAAATAAATCCATTTATTTTTTAATGTTGTCTTTTAACACAAATAAAATGTGTATTATCTCTAAGGAATAGTGTGGTTGCTACATTCTAATATAGATATTTTAATTTCAAAATATTTTAAAGTCATAATTACAAAATACATTAAATACACATTAAAAACACGCTTATTAAAATTCTATATATATTTATTATATACATATTTATAATACGGTTAAATGCGATGTAAAATGCGATGTAAAACATCTACGAATATTCCTGTTGTATTCCACAATCTTAGTGGATATGACTCCCATTTCATAGTTAGAGAACTGGGGAAAATCATAGGGAATATTGATGTTATTCCAAATAGTGAGGAAAAATACATCACATTTACCAAGCATGTGGGAAGAATTAAGGTCAGATTCATCGATAGTTTCCGGTTCATGTCATAATCGCTGGACAGCCTTGTTAAGAACCTTCCAGCAGATGAACTGAAGGAAACTAGCAAGTTCTTCCTAAATACATTTGACTTGGTCAAAAGAAAAGGAGTATTCCCCTATGACTATATAACATCATGGAGATCGCTGGATGAAACAACATTGCCAGCAAAAGAGGCATTTTACAACAAATTGAACGACAGCGACATTAGTGATGCTGATTATCAACATGCACAAAATGACTGGCAAGCTTTCAAATGCCAAACACTTGGGGAATATAGTGATGTATACATCAAACAGATGTGCTGCTTCTTACGGATGTCTTTGAGAGCTTTCAGGATGTGACACTTAAGAGCCACAAGTTGGATCCAGCTCATTTCTTTACATCACCAGAAATGAGTGGGGAAGCAATGTTGAAATATACAGACATAAGGCTTCAAATCCTGAAAGATTACGACATGATCCTCATGCTGGAAAAAGGAATCCGAGGTGGAATCTGTCAGTCTATTCATCGGTATGGTGAGGCAAACAACAAATACATGAAAAATGATCCATCCAAGGCATCCTCATACATAACGTACTTGGATGCCAACAATTTATATGGTTGGGCAATGAGTGCTCCATTGCCTTTTGATAATTTCAAATGGGTGGATCAACCAGAAGAAATTCCATTTAAACAACTGGACCCTAATGGAGATGTGGGTTACATATTGGAAGTGGATGTTGATTATCCAAAATCCATCCATTCAAGACATGAGCAGCTGCCTTTTCTGCCTGAAAGCAAANNNNCACCAAATGGAAAACATAAGGAGCTGCTCTGTGACTTGGAAAATAAACAAAAATATGTATCCCATTACATCAATCTCCAACAAGCTGTAAAGAATGGGCTCATAATCACAAAGATCCATCGGGCTCTTCAGTTTAATCAATCAAAATGGCTTAAGCCATATATTGACTTTAACACTAATCTGAGGACCAATGCCAAAAACGACTTTGAAAAGGATCAGTTCAAATTGTACAATAACAGTGTTTTTGGTAAAACGATGGAGAATATCCGCAACAGAATCAACCTCGAGCTGGTATGTGATTGGAAGCGGGCAAAGAAACTCATTGCCAAATCATAAAATCTACAGCAGCATCATATACACTGAAAAGCTGGTGAGTATACATATACTGAAAACATCACTGACGTTTAATAAGCCGATATATGTGGGGATTTCAATCCTGGATCTATCCAAGACTTTGATGTACGACTTCCACTATGACATCATGGTCCATAAATTCAACCACAATTTACAGCTAATGTATATGGATACTGATAGCTTTGTCTATCAGATTCATACAGAAGATCTGTTTGCGGAGTTTTTTCAAATGGCTCAACATATGGATACCTCAGACTATCCAAAGGACCATCCAAATTATTCAACATCAAATAAAAAGGTCCTTGGGAAGTTTAAGGATGAAGTCAATGGTCAAATCATGTCTAGATTCGTGGCACTACGATCTAAGATGTATGCCATTGATGTGGATGGTAAGATCAAAAAGATGGCAAAGGTAGTTCAACGGGTAACATTAGTAAGCCAAATCGGATTCCATGATTATATGACAGTGCTGTGGGAACAAATCAATATAATTTCTGAAATGCGAAGGATCCAATCAAGAGAACATCAAGTCTCCACAGTAATGATGCGGAAGAAAAGCCTGGACTGGTTTG
Source organism: Girardia tigrina (assembly GCA_001938485.1). Classification (NCBI taxonomy): domain Eukaryota; kingdom Metazoa; phylum Platyhelminthes; order Tricladida; family Dugesiidae; genus Girardia; species Girardia tigrina. Next base: position 24,206 of record MQRK01244295.1, read on the forward strand.
ATGATAAACGACATATTTTGCCAGATGGAATAAGTACATTACCTCATGGATATTATCTTTTGTGAATGATATACTTGTAAATATTGTACATATGTAAATAAATGTTTGTTGAAAATACTTGTCTTATACTTGTCTTTATTCATAAACTTGTAAAAAACAACTTTTGTTATATATAACATGTAAAATATAACATAAAATATATAATATAAAAATATATAAGATATAAAATATTCAACTGTACATTACGTTGACATGATGAATGCAATATGTTGACATGATGGATGCAATACGTTGACATGATGGATGCATGACGATATCACCTTGGATACGGTCATGTTTTGAATGGTTGACACGATATTGCCTGATAACATAGTATAATATCATAATATAATACATACCTATAATATAATATTTGCATATATAATGTGCATATGTTGGAAAAAGCACTACGTATTGTTTTTTTCAAAAATCTAAGATCATATTCTGACTATTCATATATGAGTTACTATCAATGTGTTCAGACAGATTTTTCATATTTTGCTTGTTTCGACCTGTTTACCATATGGACATTCTACCCCACTTTAAACTATAATACACAACATATCAATAAAGCACTATGTATTGATTTTTTTGAGAATCTAAGATTATAATCCGACTATTTACCTATAGGTTACTATACATATGTTCAGACAGATTTTCAATATTTTGCTTCCTTGGACCTGTACACCCTATGGGCATTCTGCACCACTTTACACTATATTATATTAAAACATGAATATATTGCACTTTATGCAATTGTGAACTTGTTAATTTTGCACACTTGCACTAAGCCTAGGCAGGCTGCCTAGGCTACACATGTGCAGTATGGATCAGCACATGTGTAAATAAGTGCAGTATGGATTTTTTGCACCTTTTCTCTAATTTTGGTGGTTTTTATATGTTTTCCATGATTTTTAAGGTGTTTTTCATGGTTTTTAAGGAAATGATGATGGTTTCTAAAGTGTTTGCGACTGTATATACATAAATATATATATATATATATATATATATATAATGTTATGTATCATGGTTACGCTAACGTAGGTACTTTTGATGGTTAATGTCTAGCTAGACCTAGGCTAGACCTAGGCTAGGCCTAGGCTGGGCGTAGGCTAGGCCTGTAATTTAGTAGATGTTATGTATTATATTGATGTATATTTGAAGTACAATAAGAGTTTTTACATGTAAAATAAAATGTTATGTATCTTGGTTACGGCAACCATGGTACTTGTGATTATACTTGTGTACATTAGGAGATTCATGAGGTATTATTTGATGGTAAGCAACATACATATATCATATGGGTTTCAGATATATACGAAAAATAGATTTGTGAGCACTTTTTTGAGAATTTCAGAAAATTTCGAAAACATTGATTTATCAGCACTTTTATGAAAATGTTGATGTTGAATCTTAATGTACATATGTGGTTTACTATTCAAGTGCATGAGCACTTTTTTGATATTCTGCTTCCTTGTACCTCTAAACTCAATGTGCATTTTGTGTAAATTTACACATTATGTTAATTATAAGGAAAAGTAATCAATATATGAAATTTATAATTGTACATTCAGATAGACATTCAAAATGTGTATCAAACACATGACATTGATTTTTGATACTAGTACTTTTAAAAAATTTTAGGTATTGATTTTTGCTCTTTTGCACATGTGCAACTTGAAAAGCACTGTGCTAGCACAATAGAAATGTGTGGCACAATTCGCACTATCTACTAACATTTTAAAAATATCAATTAGCACATTTGGACACTGTGTAGTTATCGATAATCACTTTTTTCTACGGTCCTTAGTTACGGGGTGACGGTTGCTAAGGATACGGGAACCGTTACCATGGTTACAATTGCCTTGGATCACTGTATCCGTTGCTAATGAAAAATGGCCCTTGGTTACCGTTGCTATGGTTACCGTCACCAAGTGAACTGGAACCGTTACTGCTTAGGCTAGGGAGATCGTTACCGTTGCTAAGCTAAGCGCGACCGTTGCCAGGGAACCGTCGACCAATCAGAAGTGTTTTTAGGTAATCGCGACCGTTGCTAGGGAATCAGGAACCAATCAGAAGCGTTACTAAGGTGATCGCGACCGTTGCCATGGTAACCGCGCGGTAACTAGTTACGTTGCCATGGTAACCACTGTAACTATTAACGACCCCCCCCTGCCACCCCCCGGGGGGCTAGTGCCGGAGAACATACATTTTTCCCCTACTACCTGTATTAAAAATGTAAATTATTGCGACAACTCTTGCTCAAACTCGCTTGATGTCGAACTACAAGAAAAGACTGTCAAAAAAGTTTATTATAATTATTTTGGTATTTAAATTTTAATATCCTTCACTTTCAGTCCAAAGACTAATTTTATCATTAGAACTACAAATTATTTTTCGAATGAAAAATCGTTTAATTAACTGTACCTTATTTCTATGTGTACGAATGTTATAAATAATTATATATAATTGTAATTTAAAATTAATTATTTGAAAACATAATTTTTCTTTAGTCCGAACATTGTTCGGATTGATTTTGTCATTTCGCGTCATCAAACTTGTTGTATTGAATTGGATTGTCGAGCATTCGTGCTTGATAGAGAGATAGAATTTTGAGGAGGTTGGCTTGCTCTAATTTGATAACCAATCAGAGTGAGTTATGAGTCAATAAGTGACCACGATTAAATATTTTTGAAAGACGATCATTCGAGATTAGAAAAATCTTGTTGAAACGATTTATTGGATTTGAGAAATTTGTTGAAATGATTTTTCGAAATTCAAGTGAAACTTTGTAGCAACGATCAGCAACTGGAATCATCATTTAAGTCATCTTTTAGATTTCCGACTCCTTTTTTTCTTGGTCCGGCAATTTGAGTTTTTTAAGTTCATAGGTGATTAAAATTCTATTTAAAAATAATCAAAATACAATTTATTTTACCTTTCTCAGTTAAATTTATACCTTTCAAAATTTTTAATTTTTAACATTAAAATTTATCTGCTGGTTTTATTTATTTATCTACTGAATTTAGTAAATTTATTTATCTTCAATTTTAATTTATTTATCTGCTGGTATCATTCTAAAATATTATCTTCTAGTTTCATTCATTCATATTCTAGAAAATTCTTTTATCTTCGAGAATAATACTATTAAAAAAAATCTTCTAAAATAATTTATTCTCATCTAAAAACTAATATTTATTTTAAAATTTACTTAATGATTTTTTATCCAAAAAAATTTGAGAAATTAAAAGTTAATATTATTTTATCTCATTTATTAAATCAAAGATTTGAAAATATATACCAAAAATATGTTAATTAAGAAGAATGCGTCCCGCAGATTGTGCTACTGAAGATGTATTTGTTTTGTGTTGTTAATAAATGTTTACACGCAGATTGATGTTGCTAATACTTATAATATTAATATGAATATTTATAATATTTAAAATATATATTTTTATAAATATATATATATATATATATATATATATATATATATATTTAATATTTTTATAATATATATATTTTTAATATTTTTATTTATATAAAAAATATTTTTATATAAATATTGAAAATCTTATTTTAGGTAAAGTATTTTTCTTAATTAAAAATCTATTAATAAATTTCAAAAGTATTAAAAGTAAATATAAATTAAAAAGAGGATCCGATAAAATGACGGATTCCTAAAAGACCAAATTCTCAAATGACCAATGGTGTCAAAACTAGCGTCCGTGTTCAATATGAATTCTTTTCCGAAATCTGGGTATGCTAGTATTGGTGTATTGATCATTTCTTCCTTTCATTTTTGAAACGCTTCGTTGCATTCTTCAGTCCATATTTGCTTTTTTCTTTATTCTTTCCGCATAGTCCTTCCAACACTTTTGAATACTTTGCATAATCTTTTAAGAATTTCCTGTAATAGTTCGTTAAACCTAAAAAGCTTCTCAAATGTTTTACGCATGAAGGGTTCTGAAATTTGCTAATCGCATCGATCTATGTATGATCTGTTTCTATGTCATCTCTGCTGGTCACATATCCAAAAAACTTTGTCTTTTCAACCAAAAAGTGACATTTATCTGGATTAATTCTCAGACCCGATTGCTTTATTTTACTAAATATGAGTTAAATTCGTTTGAGATGTTCTTCCTTGTTTTTGCTTAAATTAAAATATCGTCTAAATACACAACTGCTTCTTTCCAGTTTAATTCACCCAAAACTCTTACCATCAGTTCTTGAAACGTTGCTAGTGCCGCCGATATTCCAAATGGCATTCTCTTGAAACAGTATTGACCATCCTGCTTTATATTTTATTAAGACATCCAGAGTCCTATATGTGTTGCTAATAAGTTTTTCCTCTCCTCTGAAAAAACCCATTATCTTCTTATACCTATTAAAGCTCATAATGAATGCCTCAACTTTTGTTTCTGATCCATCAAAAATCTCCGGACCTCTAATGTTCGGAATCACGTGGTCGTGTATCGCCATATTAAGAACACCAGCATGGGTTTTCGAACTTTTATTTTCAATACAATTAGAATTGTCTTTTGGACAACTCTCAGCAAAACTCTCGTCATTCGACATCGTTCTAAATTAATCAATTTTAGTTAATGTTTTTAAAAAATATTCGAACAAATTTTTAATTATTTTCAGATTTTATTTTTGAAGTTTAAATTTTGTAATTTTATTAATAATTTTATCTACATATTAATTTTATTTAAAAAATGATTTTATGTAAAGAAAGAACATTTATTTAATTTAAAACTTAGTTAAAGCTTTATTTAAATTTTTAATATGAAAATGTGAAAGGATTTAATATTTTTAAAGTTTTTTAAATTTGTACTTTAAAATGCAAATTATACTCGAATAATTATTTATCGTGAACATTGAAATATTAATTTTCCATCTGGGTGGGAGAAACACTTTTCCAATCGAATAATTATTTATATTTATTTATATTTATTTATATTATTTATACAAAATTCAACAAACCAATTTCAACATACCAAATTTAAAATATTTCTCACGACGTCCTTGCCGTTTGTACACACCGCCCATTATGCAAATAAGAATTTTTCACTTTTAAATGATTTTGTCAATTTTAAATTTAAAAAGTGTCAATGATTTCAAAATTAAATGTTTTGATAGTTTAAAACTAAAAATTAATTTTATTTTTAGTTTAAAAGAATTATTGATGCTAAAAAATTAAAGATCATTTGAAAGATAAATATTTGTAAATTGATTTTTAAACTAGAAAAAGAAAACGAAAGTTTGTTTTAATTATTTTCAATAAGAATTATTTAAATTGTGCGACTTGTGACTGATAATATTGACGAAAATAAAAATCGATATTTGCAAAATTAAGTTATTTTAGTAACAAAGTGCTTTTACCGAAGTTTATGTGGTTCAATCCAAAAAAATCATTATAGTAATTATTGATCCCGAATGTCGGCAGTTTTGTTGTTAAATAACAGATCAAAATTAAAATAAATAAAACAAAACAACGAAAAATAAATATTTTCAAATAAGAGAAAAGTTTAATTCGAAATTTAGAGAAAGTATTAATATTTGTGTTGGTTTTAATAATTTCTTCATTATTTTGTTTGAAAGAAGATTCATTTGTGTCGTTTGAGAATGAGAGAGACGACTGAAGGGGTTTTTCAAAGGAAAAATAGGAAATTTTTGAGGACTCAATCAACGGAGAATCAGAACAGTCAGACCAGTCCATCTTTTCAACTATTTCACTACCCCTCTCTTCTCTAACAGAAGGACCTCGAAAACATGATGGAAATGGTGCGGAAGAAGAAGGTTGCAGTGATAAATTACTAAATAAATTAAGAAAACTGTCATCTATGTCATTTATTGTACAATCTTTTTGATTTGCTTCAATAATTGATGAACGTTTAGGAATATTTGAGCATTGTGGTCGACAATATGTATAATTATTATGATTATAATAATTTGTGTTGATACTATACTGATTATATTTACCAAATGTATTTGTAGAATTGTTGAATAAAGAGGTCGTATAACCAAAGGAAGTCATTTTTTTGTTTTCATAATTTCACAGTTTTATAATTTGTTGTTTCATTCATCAATTTATTAATAATTAGGAAACTTTAAATTTAATATATTTAATTAAGTGAATTTTCATTGGTCAAAAATAAAATAAAATAAATAATAGAATTCCAAATAAAAAATAAAAAAATTTCAAATGCCTGTTAGATACAGGAGCTCGAGTCAACGTTATTAAAGCAGAGATAATTAAAGATATGAAATATGTCAAGATCAAAAAAAAATCTCAGGAAAGAAAATCAGGAAAAAATCTCATTCTAAAAGAAAAAAATCATTTTTAAAATAGAGAATCTCAATTTTAAATGAAAAAAAACATATTTGATTTATGAAAATAATTTTTTAATAATTTCAGTCATTTGGGATTCGGTCATTATATATATTAAATATTTATATATATATATATATATATATATATATATATATATATATAT
>MQRK01244297.1:0-14613 GCA_001938485.1 Girardia tigrina
TCGGAATCCCAAAAAGAAACTGATCACAGTGATAGTGAAGAAATATTAACTGATGATGCTTTTATTATCTATGATGAATAAATTCTTATTTTTCTAGTTTAATTCTTATTTATTTTTCAGGTTTAAGACAAGTTCAAAACAAAAGCACCAAATAGTAGGTGTAAACCAATATTGGGCGCCTTTTCAATTTTTTTTCCACCTACTATTAAAATAGTAGGTGTCCTACTATTTCATGTTATCCGTTATATATTTATTTTAATAAAACTACTGCATTTTTGTGATTGTTTATATTCTACAGTTTATTTTGTTTGGAATATCTTGTACAAATTAATAATTATTATTTTTCTTTATTGTAATATATAACCACTTTTAAATATTACATTACAATAATAAATTTAGTTTTGACAATTAGTACTCTCAAATACGATATTAATTCGTTTTGCAAAAAAAATTAAGAGACTTAATAGTTTATTCATTAATTTTATTCAATTTTTCCTAAAAGATTTTGTTTCACCTTTTTATTAATGTCAATCCATTCTTTAAAATACATCATAGATTTTTAATAGGATTTAAATCAGCTGAATCGGAGAATCTAACAAAATCGAATGTGATTGAATTAATTCATTAACCCTTTACAAGAACGACAATCTCAATAAAATTAGACTTGCATCTGATCATTGTTTTAGTACTCAAGTCATATGTTATTAATACATAGGATCCACCTGTCAACTAAATTCAATTACCTACAATCCCTAGAGACTTAAAAACATCATCAACATGTACTTAAATCTTCTCTAAATCCGAAAATCACTTTGATATTTTTCTTCTTACAAGGTTCTAATTAAAATTTTTCAAAATAAATTAATATTCATTGGGATTTTCATTAGCTCTTTAAAAATACTTTAAATATATCAATGTTTTTTTTCAAATACTTATGATCTTTTCAAAAGAAATCATTTAAATTTTGAAATGAAGAAATAGAAAAAAATAGATTATAAAATAGTATCAAACAAGCAATAATTGCAATTTTTCATAATTTTAATTGTTTAAGTAGCCATTTCCTATTGAACCAGTATATTTTTACTAACGAAGTGTATGTCAAAAAATGATTGTTAATTTAATCACATAAAAAAATGCAAAAAAATGTCAAATGCACTTCACGGTTAAACCTTATGAAAATGTATTACGTAAATTAGAATTAAGTAACCTATAAAATAATACTAAGCAAGTGTTACTAGAAAAATAAACTGCCTCCCTTATTGCAATACTGTAGAGTCTATTTCTATATGGAACTTTGTGAAGGATAGCATGAACGTTTCTTCATCTTTCATAATTTTTTTCAGTAATTTTTTTAAAGATTGTTGAAATATTTTTAGTAAATTAAAATTTATCAAAGAATTTAAATTATCCGAAAATAGATAACATAATATTACAGTGTCTTCTTTCTTCTTTTTAACCTTAGCCGTGGGTGCGCCCAATTATGCACAAGCCTTCGCAACATCTCTTTATTTGTAGCCCCTTTTCTCAGACATTCCATACTCAATCTACTCCATTCTTTTAAATCGTCTGTCCGTTGCCTCTTTGGTCTTCTTGGTCAAAAAAAAATCCTTCGACTCTTCCTTCAATCATAACCTTTGCTAGTGCTTGTTTTCTTATTTGATAGAATTTCAGCTTCCATCTCTTGAAGTTGTCTTCTATTGATTCCTGATTTTTACCTAGTATTTCTGACACTTTCCTCCAGACAAAGTCGTTTGTCTTCTTTTCTTTCTACGTGATCTTCAGTATTCTCTTGTAGCACTTCATTTCAAATGCTTTAAGTCTATCTTCCATGCTCTTCTGATTTATTATCCAACTCTCGCATCCATAGAGGAATGTTGCCCAGAGGAATGTTGGCCTTAGTAATCTTTATTCTGCTCTTGAGATGGATTTTTTTGAGGTTAAAAACTGTGCTAAGCTTAATCATTGCACTTGTTGCAATACCAATCCGGCTTCTGATTTCTTCTTCGCTTCCCCATTCTCTGCATTGTAGAGCCTAAGTATTTGAAACTCTTAACTTGTTCCAGCTTCTGCCCTTCAATGTCGATCTCCAGTTTAACCTCGTTGTTATAGTTTCTGAAACCATTATATTGCTTTTTTGTCTGTTGATTTCCATTCCAAATTTATTTGACGCTTTGTGTAATCTATCAAACCTATTCTAGTGTCTTCTAGAATAGAGCTAAACAACTAAAATTACATTAAGAGTTACATTTTAAAGGCGAATATTATTACACGTCCTATTAAAAAATTAAAGTTATTTCCAGTAATATTATAATCAAGATTATGTATACAGGAATATTCAGAAGTCATTACCAAAAATAAACGAAAAAATAGTTTTCAAAAGATGTACTTAATTTCTTTTTCTAAGATTCATAATCTAGTTTATTAGATTCATACTGATTTGAGGTTCGTTATATGTTGAGGAGGAATTTTTTTGAGGAGGAAAAAAAGAATTTTTATTTTTAAAAAATAGTATAAACCAATAAAAATTCAACTCTTGTAATCTGAAAGTTGCCTAAAAAATAGAATAGGCAAACAACATTCAATATATTAAACATTTACTTAAAATTACATAGATTAAACAACAATAATGAATTATATGTTAAGAAAAGTGATGTTTCTTCTAGTAATATCATTATCAATTAGACTTATAATATTTTAATTAAGATTTATTTTTAGAATATATTACATATTATATATTATACATGTATTGTATTAGACATTGTAAAGGAAGTCTTAGAAGACATTATTATTCAGTAGTTAATGACGAACCTATTGTAATATTCACACATTAAATGTTTATATATTTAAACACAATTTAATGAATTGATTGTCATGAATCAGAGATACGAATCTGAACTCAAAGCTTTAGTATAATTTGAAGCAAATAGAAGACTACTACTAGAAAATATGAGCGCAAATGAAACGTCTTGAAAAACATTTTAGGTTAAATTCATGTTTAATAATAAAAATCAATAGCAAAACTCAAAATTGGTATAAATCGTTTAATTTTAATTTTAAATCTTAATTTAAAATTTATTACATACCTTATTATATTTTAGACAGTATTGTTGTTCAGATAAAACAATATTTTATTTTAACCATTCGTAGTTTCTTGTTGCATCTCTTTAAAAGACAATAGTTTTTTTTTACTTATCTGTTCTCTGTAATGTGTTTAATATTGTTAAAAACTGTGTTGTATAACAGATGGCAACTCATTACAGATCTATATTTGAAAAGATTGTGTAAAAATTACTATGATCAATATTTAGACTAGTATTAGATACACTATACAATTTTTTAATTATTAAATTTAATGTGTTAATGGTTGCAAACATTATTCAATCTACTTTGATCATGTCAGGGTGGTGGTGAAGTGTAAAACCCCTAGTTTAAACGCTGCATGACAATTCAAATTTTTGAAATTCTTAATTTCTTTGCACCTTAAACGTACATAGAACTTGGTTAATTGAATTACCGGTCAACAGTCGAAATTCTAAATTTCATAGAACGTTTTAGAATCATCAGAACAAAAGATACGAACATTTGAAAACCTAATAGACTCTGTGACTGATGAATGGTTCAAAATAGAAAATCTTATAGCTAAATGAGTCTCACGATGGGACTAAGCAATCAAGGAAAATGTCGAAAAGATTAATTTATTAAAATAAATAATAAATAAATAAATATTAAAACGAACAATATATTTATATGTAAATATATAAATGTGAATATATTTTTAGAACATACATATGTATTGTTTTATCATGTTATAAAAATCTTTGATAAAGCATATTGGGTTCTTGATCAAAAGACATTATCATGAACACAAAAATTTATTTCTATAACAATTTGAATTTTTTAAACAAATATTTTTGAGGAACTTTTGTACTTTCTCTTTTATACAACCAATATAAATAAAAATAGATATAAATAAAAATATGGTTAATATATATTTTTTTTACAAATTAAAATTCTATTTTTCTTTAATAAAAAATTATAGTGAATTAAAATTATGTCACAAAGATTTTTTTACGTCTTTTATTAATTTTTCAATTTTATGGTACATTTAAATTTTCCTATTTCTCAATTACATTTTCTTAAAAAAAATAAAAATCGCATTTTTTATTTAAGTCAATTTAATTGTTTTATAATTATTTTTTAATTCCAATTTTAATTTCCGGAAAATTATAATTACATTTTCCAAAAAAAAATATAACCACATTTTAATTTACTTTGATTTAAAAGTTACCAAAATGGTTTAGTTTACTTTTATTTCGCAAATAAAATATCAAACTTAAATTACTTTTTATTTTATTTCAAATAAATATTTTCATCAAATTTGAAATTAACTTTTTTTACTTTATAATAAATCTTTACATAAATCTTTTAATAACCATACCGTAAAATTTATTCTATTTCTTAGTTAAATTAATTTTTTTATATTAAATTTCTGAAAATCTTATTTTAACATATTTATAACAATATTTTTCGGAATGTAATTGTTTATTTAATCATTTGATAAGCTTCAAAAATTTTATATTTTATGAACGCTCCAAACAAAGCATATTTGAAAAGGTATAGTTGTACATGTTTCAATCTTCATTCATCATTAGTAAAAATTAATTATTTATATGGAAAATGAATTACTTAAAAAGTATAAAGTATAAAGAAACAGTTTATGACTATTTTTATTTTTATTTAATGTTATTTGAATGAAAATTTTAATTAATCTTTGTTTATATTTGTAATTTAATTTAAAATATTTAATAATAATGCTATTATTTTTTTTCCTTTTGGATAATAATTAATTGGTTAGTGTCTGATTAGTAATGATTCACAATACCTCTTATAATGTGGATCGAAATTCGTCCGAATGTTGTAAAGACAGAAATGTTCGAGATTGAGTTTTTTTAAAAATAAAAAAAAATAAAATAAAATTTATTTTTTATTTATATCGTTTTTTGCAAAGACTTCTTTTTCGTAATCTGGAAATTTCAAGTTAGTAGTTGTTTTTTAATTAAAATTGCAAAAAAACAAATTGTGTTGAAAAAAATTAATTTATTTGAAAACATTTTGTCATCATAGGTTGCAGATTCGATTTATGTCACATGCGTGTATCGACCTTCTGTTTCTAGTGATTGAACAGGAATTTAGCGAACAATATAAGGGCTTTTGTAGGGTTCTGTCATACAATGAGTTTTCAATTGCTTACGGAATCAAATAATAGTTGAAAGATCTCTAAAGAAAAACGACTATCAATTTCCTCAAAATATTGATTGAACACAATACTGTCTCTGATTACAATTCCTTCCTAGATGCCCCCTATCAGGCTCTTTTCAGTAGGGCCTCTTTCAATGCATATTTTCTAGTGCCGCTCTATCAGAAAATGATGATGCGACTGTTAGAACCAATTTTGTTCATTAGTGAGATGGTCAGTCGGTGTATATTTCTGTCTCCCACTAGTTTGTGGAGAGATTTGCAATTTTTTATTATTCATTTTTTTAAAGATGCATGTAAACCGTTTTACTTAACCTGTAACATTCAATTATTGAAAGGAAATAAAGCCTATTTAGTAGTTAACGTAATAGATACTGTCATTTATTTTTGTTATTTTATGTGTGAATGGGTATACGTTGTTTTTTTAGTGTCGAATAAGTTGTTTAATTTTTAATTTTATGACGTGATTAATTTAGTTATTTAATTATTTATTTATTTTTATTTGATCTGGGATGATTTTAGATTTATTTTATGATTTTTTATTTAATATAATTGTTAATTAACAATTCAAATATTTCATAGAAATATGTGGTATTTGAATATCAAATAATCAATTAAAAAATTAAAAAATTTTTAAATGCTAGAAATGAGTTGATGATTTGTCTTATTTGACATTAGTATCTAGCAGTTTGTTCTTCGACAGTTGCCACATTTTTATTTTTGCTATCACCACTGACAAATTATCCGAAGTTTACAACAAGCAATCAATATCCAGTTTGGTTTATCAACAATCCAACCCCTAATTTTATGATTCAAACATATCGTCAACTATAACCAATTTAATTATTTAATTGCGTTTTGTCTGACAAGAAAAACCTATTCACGAACGGTTACTATTCATTTCATAACTGTGTTTACGCGTTAGAATTCTACAATTAAATATTAGTTAAATCTGATTTTATCGTTATATTTATTTAGTTTATTTTTTTATCCACTTTTTACATTTAGCGAAAAGGTAACTTCAGGTTCACATATTTGAGCTTTAGGTTACTTTTACAGTCGGTTTAATTATTACTGTCTCCAAGAGGGGTACATCCCTATGGGCCATGATGCTCCTGGACCCCTCTTCAGATCTCGACTGTAACAAGAATCTCATCAATTTCCATCTTTCTTTGTATTGCAAATCATGGCTAATCATACACTATAACACATTAATAATACATCCAAAATGGGAAAAGTAAAAAAACCTAAACATTAAATATTTTCAATTCATATATAAAGAAATTTAAAAAATAAATAAAATTATTAATTCCATTTTATCCAATAAAATTCATTTTAAAAATATTAAAAATATTATTTCTTTATACTTTTTTTAATTTTAAAATATTTATTTGCTTCTACTTTTATTATTTCAATAACTTTTTAGTAATACTATTTTAATCCTATCACTATCCTAAAAGAATCCTTGATTTAATAACCAATATTTTCATTAAAATGTTTTTCATAAAATTTTATTGTTGAAAATAGATTAATACCATTTATAAGTATTTAGTTTGAATATATTACAGTAATGCTTTTTTAGTTTTTAAATTTATACCCCCATAAAAATTCTTACTCAAAATAACTTATACGATTTCATTTAAAAAAGAAATCATAACATGTATTGATTAAGAGAATACTCCCTACAAAACAGCGCAATATTTTTTATTCGTGTTAACAATATTTACATCTATGTTTTATCAATGAAAGAAAATTAAAAAGAAAATTCTCTCGATTAGTGCTACTTTGAAGAGGTATAGTGGAGATGGAAGGAAAATAATAGTTGAAGTTATAAAACAGTTAATTGCGGATGAAGTTATTATATTGTGGATCCAATACATAAAAGTAACAAAATCGTTCATCGCTGGTATGGCTAGACACTTAGCTATATATTAAATGATCAGTATTTTTAATGCTTTGATCAGTATTATTTAAATTATTTGATCAGTATTTTTTTAATTATTTGATTAGTATTATTTATTTTTGATCAGTAATTAAAAAAATTGACCAAAATATAATTTTTATTGGTCAGTATTTAATTGAAAAAGAACCGGTAAAATTAGAAAAGTAAAAGAAATAATTGAATTTGTATATTGAATTTTCATTTATTAATGGAAGAATAATACATAAAAGTAAAACAAAACTATATTTAATTTTTTCCTAAATCTATATAGTTTTAGAAATGCTTTATAGTTACGCTCTATATCAATTAATAATGCTTTTGTTGTTTTTAATGGTCTGCCTCTTTTATGTTAAATGAACACTGATTTCGAATAATGACGATTTTGATGATTCTTACAAGAAATTTCGTGAAAGTTTTTTATGAAAATACTAATAAAATACTAATTTATTTCATAAATGACGATTTTTATCACTTATTTACAAATTATTTTGCAGAAAATCAATTAAGGTTAAATTGGAAAAATTTCGTTATCATCTGAATCACGGTTTGTCGGTCAAGCTCAAATTTTACTATGATAAAATGCGATATAGTTGAGGAACAGTAAGTGAGTCCGCGTGAAGTTGAGATAAATTAAAAATTAAAACAGAAACTTTCAAAGACGAAAATTCAGCTCACCCGTCATATATGACGGGTATTTTTCTAGTAACATAATATTTTGTATTTTGAAAAAAAGAAAAACAAATGATAACAAAAAATAAACATTTATTCAATTAATAAGGCTTTCGTTGCTTTTAATGGTCTGCCTCTTACGTTTTTCACCAATTGGAACATCTTTTGCAACGGGCGGTGGTATCACATATTTTAATCTTATTGATAATCCAATTAAATGTTTGCACATGTATTGCTTGAGAAAATATGGACAAGTACATTTTCCTACAATTTATTTGGTTGACATATCATCACTGTTTGGTTGAGTATTCGATAAATACCTTTTTTGGTAAGCCACTTTTTAATAAAAAAATGTTTTGCTTTCCCAAACACGTCTTTGCTGCATGCCAATTGAAGTATATCGATATCTTCATAATATTTTCATGAAATTCCTCATCAGCTAAATGAATATTCTTCACCACATTGCGACGCATATGAACCTAGCACATGATTAGTAACACATTTTTGCCGAACAGTTCTTTGAAAGCATTACGAATTGCATCGGAACCATTAGATTTTAATGTGTCTACTTAAATTTTTTCACCAATTTTCTCAGTTGATTCTACCAAAGCTTGGAAAATAAATACAAAGTCTGGTTTCGCTTCATTTGTGCAAATGCTGATACCATAAGGATGAAAATGCCGGTCCAAATCATTTGTACCACTTATTAAAACTGGCATGCCTTCCCAAATCAATACGTATGTTGCATCGGCATGGATTCTGCTTGATTTAATAGCCATTCTTAATATCCGTTTTGTGGAAAAGAAAATTCGAAATTGTTTTTCATTCATATCTTTATTATCATCACTTTCACCATAATTTATAAAATGCAAAATTTATTACAAATAAATATTATCATAAATTCGGCGACAAAATTTACTACAAAACAATATTATCATAAATTCGGCGACAAAATTTACTGCAAAAAAATATTATCGTAAATTCGGTGTCGAAATAATACCGATGAATCAATTTTATTATCAATCAAATTAATTATATTACTAATCAAATCAATAAAATACATATTGACATATTTCATTACAGATCGGTTATTTTATATACTGATCAAGAGGGAATTGATAAATATATATTGATCAATTAAATAAAATACTTTTCATTTATTTAAATTAGTGATTTTTTAAAGAAAAAAATACTGATTAAATAATTTAAAATACTGATCAATTAAATACAAGCCATGTTGAATGATTGGCATTAGGTCATTTGATTGAAGGCTTTATGAGCAGAAATAATATTTCATTGTGTCGATCAATCAATCTTACAACGGGAACTGAAATGTAATATTAAGAGAGAGGTTGATTATATGAGATAGTTTGGATCACGACTTCCCCATATAAATATCTCGAAGACAGTTTTAATGAATAAAACTGCTGTTTATTTCGAAGATTCAAGAACCAGTGATATTTGTAGAAGAAAGCGTTTTATAATGAAAAGCACAGGATTTTTCAATGATAATTACAACAGTATTGTTTGTCTACTTAGAGAGGCTCCGCCTTTTGTCATTCATAGGAAAAACATAAATAAGGATACTACTCGTCATGTTGGTCCAATTTTAAAAACAAATCATAGCATGGATCGATACTATATTTCCAATGATTGATGTTTCAAAACGAAAGAATATTGAATTGAGTTCGTGTAATGTCCATAATGCTAACAAAGTGAAGGGACTTTTTTGCAAGAGGAATATAGAATTTATTAGAATATTTGGGGCAACAATGACACCTGGCGATATTTAATTTGTATATTTTTTTAAAGACAAAGTATCAGAAAAGATTAACACATAGAAAAACGGTGAAAATGAGGATTATAAAAATAGTATAAATCATGAAGTTTTAACGAAATTAGATAATGGAATCATAGAAACAAGTTCCATTTTAGAATATCAGTAATTCTATTCTTTCGGCAGGCTTTTCTGATAATTTAAGAGATTGGCATATTTCTAAGCATGATATTTATGGATGTAAGTTTTGTGAATTGTTTGAAACAGTTTATGATGACGGAATAGATGTTAGTGAAATGGAAATTAATGATCAATATAAATTATATGATGTATGAAATCGTTTAAATATTGATTTTTTAAAATATTAAACCTCAAAATAATCAGACGTGTACACAGGGGGATTAGGGAGATAAATCCCGCCCCGAAAAGTTTGAATTATGATCTTAATTATGTAAGAATACGTTAAAATGTTTAACATTTTAAAATTTGAACTATCCAAAATAAATAATATTTTGCAAAATTAAAAAAAGCCCCCCCCCGAAAAAAATGAATTAAGATCATAATTACATTAAAGTTTTTTTAACTGAATATTAATAAGAATAAGTTAAAATCCTTAATTTTAAAAGGTGAAGTTTCCAAAATAATTAATATTTTGCAAATTAAAAAAAAATCCCCCTGAAAAAATTAAATTATAATCCTTACAACTTCAAAATTTTTTAACTAACATTTTATAAGAATAAATTAAACTGTTTACGTTTAAAATGTGAAATATTAAAACTAATTAATATTTTGCAAATGTCAGAAAATCCCCCCCTGAAAAATTTCAATTATGATCTTAATTACCTAAATTTTTGCACAGCTTAGAAATTTTTCTTCTTCAAAACATAAAACATGCTGCAGATAACGAAATGCTAGTATCAATAGAAGCCAGTAATGAACAATGACCAAGTAATATTAGTTGTATTATTGGTATTTCTATGGTATTATAAATTTTATTATTTTAATAATAATTAATTTAATTTTTTAAACTGTAAAAATAAAAGCTCGAAAAAGAAATCAATTGTTACATAATATTATATTCCCCAAAAATATTTTTCTGCGTACGCGCCTGAAAATAATAGCATTATTTAAAATTTTTATGGTTTTTCTCGATATTCCATAGATTCACCGCTACTAATAAGAGTACTGGTACTACGGCATCATTGCCATAATGGAAAAACATATTTTGTTGCATAATAAAAATTAAAGTGGCGTGTTTTTTTATTTTTTTATGAATAAATTACCATTAAATCCAAATGTTATATATATATATATATATATATTAGAATTACTTAATCTACTATTATCGTGTGGAATTTGACATATATTCAAACAAGATGGTTAATATCTTGAAAATCTCAAGAGGATAATTATCTCCCTTTACGCTGGCTGGATCAAACTACTGGTTACATTATAATTTTAACAACATCCACTTAATTCTCCCTTATAAAATATTTAAGTCATCAAGTATTAAAAAACTACATCGTGAATTTTGTGGTAACTTTTACAAAATGAGTGTGAAATAAGAACATAAATGAATGTCAAGTGTCAAACCCAATGAATAAAAATAGACTCTTCTGTTATTCTAAATTACAATTCCCATTATCCAAACAATATCGAAATTTATGTAATCTCAATTATGTGAATAATGACGACTTTGTGATAGTAAATCGTTAAATTAAAAACGGAAAATATGTTTCTGCACAATCACCAATAATGAATCTGACATTCGAAAGAATTTATTCTCCCAAAAAAATTGATTTATTTGAATATTTCACTATCGTAAATCCTCATAAATTTTTATACACACATTTTTATTACGAAATAATAAACAATTAATTTTGATGACATTTTAATAGCACACCGCTCGAGAAACAGAATCAACAAACATTATTCTCATAAATATTTACGAAATTTAAGTCCCATTTTTAGTATTAATAAATTATTTTTTATTGTAATAATTAATGATATAAATTTTGTAATAAATCAAAAAATAATAATAATCAATAAAATAATAATATTTAAATTAATTAATATGGAAATAAATTCTCAAATCGATATAAATATAAATACATTTTAAATTGATTTTTTCAATTGATAATTAATTATAAATATCGATATTGAAATCAATTTACCTTAAACCGGTAGAGCTGGTCGTGCGCAACGGTGGGGCAGGAGTATTGAATTTATTTGATATACTTCCATAACAATTCATAAGGCCAATTGATTTTAAAATGGTATTTAATAAATCATGAATTAAAAAAATCACGAAGGAAATATGTCTTTTCCAGTTTGAAATATTGCTATTTATAGTAATGTAGTAAAACAAAGATGTTAGAAAATTTGCATTTTACGAAATTTCAAAAAAAACGAGTACATTTTTTATTGAATTAAATTTTGTAAAAAAGAAAATTATTTATGAAATAATTTCTATTTACTTAAATATTATTAATCTTAATTATTAATCTTTAGTAATGAATTAGTATTATTGGTTTTTACTTTGTCTTGATTTTAAATTTTATTTTTATTATTTCAATAAAAATTTTCACATTAATAATTTGTTGGCTTCATAAGTTTGAGTTTAAACAGAAAGAAATTTGAATAAGTTTTCTGTGAAATTATAATGATGAAATTATAATTATAATTTAAACGCTTTACGATAACATTCATTCATATTTCGAGTCTTCTATTTTTTTAAATAAAAATCTTAAGTCATACATTTAAAAACATATTTAATGATAATATATTTCGACAGAGCAACCATCATCTTCAGTTCACTGATATATAATTTAATTCGCTTGTAAATAAATGCAAAAAAAAGGATTATGTAATTTATTGTATGAAATCGCGCTACTCGGAAATTCTTGTCAACTTGTCCGCCTTGTTATCTTCACTGTTAACAAATTTTATCTTCAACTTGATCTCATACACCTCACAGCTGCTTGATCATCGACAATCTTCGTTTTATTAAAAGCTTACAGGAAGGCTTTGTATTAATTTTTTCACGATCTGAGATTGTTGCGGTTGCCGACGTAACTACTGACTTATTATCCGATTTTACAATCACACTCCTTAAACCCCATTTTACACATAAATTTAAACACTTTACAACTGCTTCTACTTCTGCTACATTGATATGTCTAGAATCATCAGCTTTCTCAACAATGATGCGTCCTCGATATTGTACACCTTGACTTCTAACGCCACACCAATGACTATTGAACTTACTTTGCACCATATAATACCTTCCGTGTATTCATCAATGCCCCATAAACTTCTTCAAGGATCATTTTCCATCACTGTCTTTAAAACCCTTATAATTATCTCGAATAATTCTTCGTCTATCTTTTAATTCCACTTTTTCTCACAAAATCGTTTCAGGTATTAACATGACGGATGTAGCTAAATAGCTACCGGATGTATTCCTACTAATTGTCCGCATAACGAATACAACTCACGAAGCGAAATTGATTTTGTATTCCGCTCATCCGTGACCTGATTGTCCCTCTTACATCTCACCACATGTTGATCCTTAAAGACTTTCATTCCAAAACTCGAACTTTATTGACGTGAGACAGATTTTCCGGTTTCTTACATTTAAGACCAATGTTATTGAACACTTTTTCTACTTATTTAATAGAAATTAAACTTTCATTTACGTAGATATCATCAATGTAAGAGTCATTATTTTCACGCATCCTGGAGTCAGAGATCAGAATCAACCTGAAAATATCGGTCAATATAGTTGGTGCGATGTTTAAATTGAAGCATACTTCTTGTTCTTAATGATACAAGATTGGTAACGCCACATCTCCTTCCAAATGTGAATCTGCATGTACACCTCTGATAAAATCAAACATTGAAAGTCGGAGATTTTCGAAACATATATCCGCTGAACCACTACAGACGTCCTTGTAATTGCTTAATTTTCTTACGTGAAAAATGGGTCTTATCTTTGACTTATTAGCCTGTAATATTCCAAATATCGGTATGGATCCTATCGATTTACCCATTTCTTTTTTATTGTACCATATTAGATAATCCTTTTCTACCAGACAGTCTAAAATTTTAAGCGTTGCAACATCTTTTAATTTGTTGTCCGAAAAACCTGACTAGCTATTCAGAAGATTGATCGGCGCCTTACTTTTACAATTCCAATTAATTGACCAATTTTCCTTAAACTCAATCTCAGAATTATGCTTTTTTATATTAACAAGACGCGCATCCGATGCAGTACAACCCAAACTTTTATCTGTCTCTTTAATTAATTCTTCACCAAACTCAATAACACCCTTATTAATTCTCACGCGACCCACTTTACCTAAGATATCCATATCAATTAAGATCCCTCGACCATACGATAAATGTTCCATAACCGAACATTCCAACTTAATACTTCTGCCATTTATAGTCAGTCACACGTCACCCAAACCCACTCTAAGACCCTTTACATGAAGATAAATTTAGAATCGCAACTCTCAAGAATTATAAGTTATATCCTTGATCAAAAAAACTCGGCAATGAAAGAAATAAAGTTATGTTGAGAGTTTTACAATTAATTGCAAGTAATTATCTGGACCTTAATTTCAGATCAGATTAGAAAGTAATCTCGATCAAACAACTGAAATTAGTATTTAAATAAAGCAAGCGTGAACGATAAAAGAATTCGTTTCTTTTATAATGAAGGTGCATAAAATCTGGTGACAAAATATTTCCTTATAAAAAAATAATAAATTAACAATTCAAATACCCCATAGTAATATGGGATATTTGAATTCAAATAAAAATCAATGATGAATTCATTAAGATGAATTATCATTTATATTATAAAAGCCCAAGTCACTCACTGCCTGCTTCACTAACGCTCATATTATCTACTTACAATTGTAAGTAGATATTTATATTAATAATAATTCATATGGAAAATTAT
>MQRK01244300.1:0-17131 GCA_001938485.1 Girardia tigrina
ATTGAAAAATTGATTGATGGAATCTAGTGAAAGCCTTACTGTTGATCATCATAAAGATGATAAAAATTGTGAATATAATAAATGTTCTGACAAATGTGTGAGTTCTCTTAACAGTTGTCTCAACAATGGCTAAAATGGACGGTAATAAAAAAGTTGTCGTGTTGGAAATATCAATTTTTGGGCTCAATTATCTCCAGAAAGGTCTCTACCGAGGATTGTCGTGACACATTTCTTGATAGCACTTCGGGTCTCTGTAATGTAATATAGACGAGTGAGGTTGAAGTTCCTCCAATGGAGAATTCATTTCTGTTGTATACACCAAATCCAAAACATTAAAAAAATTATTTAAAATTCAAGAACTAAATTAAAAAATTAATAAAAATCCAAAACTACATTAATAATTAATAAAATAAAAATTAAATTAAAATTCATAAAATTCAAGATTCATAAAAAACATAAAGAATTTGTTTTACTATATAAATTAAATAATTAACAACACGCACAAATTGCAATTACAAAACCAATCTGTTTAGTAGTTGAATATGGAGGATCAATTTGATACTTTATTGTTTATAAATAAACATTTATCGAAAATTCTCGTTCTCATTAAATATCATAGACAAAAGACTGTCAAGACGGAGCTATTAAATAAATCGAATGTTACGTCGATTAAAATTACATCCGGGACGAATCAGATCGAACATCAACTTTTATCGTGTAATTGGTTGTACGATTTAGGTGCCGGTCATCCGGTCACTAACGAGCGCTTCAAACTTGATCAAATCAACAGTATAGCGGTCGCGGTTACACACAAAAACCCGTGCCGATATATCTTCATTTTCGAGAAGACTGTTTATAATTTTGGGCCTATGTACTTAAGTTAAATACCTTAAGGGTAAGCTGTTGGCAGAAAGAGTACTTATCACACTGTCACTATAAACGTCCACGGCGAGTGAGATAAGAAATTCCACAACTTTGAACGGTACTTTTGCTAACATTTCAGCCAACGGTGATGAGAGAAATGAATTTTCCACTGAAATTAACAAATTCCAATTCCTTTTGGAAGATTGAGTCAAAGTTATCTGTGACAACCGTTACTTTTACAGTTGCATCTGCACGGCAGCCATAAGCCAAGTAAACAATGCAATTGTGATCAAACTAGCAAGCTACATTCACAAAATTTTTACACGCTCTACATTTCAAATAATGTGTTTTACGCTTCCTTTCAGCAGGTGCAAACATATATACTTCCAAGAAGTCCCTACTATTTTCTACTTACCATTTTACATTCACTTTTCTGTGCTTGTACCATTCCATAGTATTGTGAGAAGTGCTGAAAATGGATTCTTCTGTTGCGAAGGGGCCAATATATGTATTCGTGGTTCAGTCTTCTGCTAGAACAGCAAAGTTTAAGTCTTCTGTTGTTGCAAAAGCATCACGTTATGATCACAAAAAATAGAAAAGTAGTTATAAAAATCAATTTTAAAAAAATTGCCCGCCTCCAGTCTATCACTTTTGCCTTGAACTGAGGGGGCATTTTTGGTCACTAGTGGGACACATACCCCCCCAGTCAATATGTTAAAAAAGGTCATGGTTGTGTGGCTGGACAGGAACTTGTTCAACGCCCGGTAGTCCTACACCAGCTGCACATACCCTTGGCCGTCTGAACCACCACTAAAGACAGCAGAACTGCCTTTACCAAGCTTTCAAACTGTGAGACACACGTTCTTTTTCCATTTTGCTAGCTCCTGGCTCACCTCATTTTCGTAATGTCTAACCAACGCGTATGCGGCCGTACCCTCAAGTGAATCTGACAGCCTCCGTCACAGCAATAACATCATGGCCCTCCTAAATCAGTTGATGGGAGTAGTGGTGGCCGGTCTGCAAGCCGCCGTCTCTTCAGTGGGTTTAAGTCTCTCCATGACATGCACTCAAAATCTGCACCACGAAAGCCCTAGTTACCTCCGTAGCAACAAATCACGGTCGCCGATGGCTTCAAATAAGCCATAAACACGTCGACACTCTCGCCGGCACCAATCGTCGTGAAGCAAGCCTCCCCAATTAAAGCCTCGGGCTTGGAGCGTATGCTTCTGTGAGTGCAGCTGCACTCTTTTCAAAGTCTTGCCGCATTGCCTTACTTGGTCCTTGGAACACCACAGACGCCTCGTTCGTTAATACCAGTGACAGCAAAACCAATTTACTTTCTTTGAGCTTATCAACGCACTCGCGGTATCGCTTGATCCAAATTGAAACGTCGTCCCACCCATCGTACGCTCATCTTCAGCGTCTTCATCGGGCTAAGAAGGCCGCGATAACATGTGATAAAAGTCAACAAGCAAATATTTATTTGATTCAAATTTCACCCGTTGCTTTCCAAAAAATTAATCCACTCGCTGATAAGCTGGAAAATTTTCTTAAATGAAATAAGGGATTATTAAATTTTACTTCAAAATCTTTCGATTCACTTTGAAATTTCGATATTAAATAGTTACTAAAATAATTCCTAATTCTTTTTCTAAATACGAGAAACATTCAGAAACTCGATTGTTGTTTATAAAATTTTAATTAACAATTAAAATAACTATGAATGCAATGAAGTCATACACTAGGTCAAAGTTATAAAATTAAATCATCTAAAGTACGCCTACTTCCTGTGGTAATCCGCATACGCTCTTCAGGAGCCAAAGGAGCCGAGTCGGTGTTTCATCGGGTTTCACCCCTCAACTGATAGTGGGCGTTGTCCGAAGACATTTCCACATCCCGCTAGGATAGCAATGCCTTTTAAAGGGGTGGATTGCAGACCCAGACCCCGTACTATGTTGGTCAGCACCCTAACAAGGCAAGCTTCGGACACTTTAGCCTAGAGCAAGCTCTAGTTTCCCAGGGACACCATGCGGAGGTATGTCCGACTGGCTTAGCACAGGTTACCAAAGTAACAGATCCCAAAATCATCTAAAGTAAACAATTTGTATCCAATTTAAATTTGGATGCAGAATTTATTTCAGAAAATTTAATTTCAAAGGAACTAATTTCAAAAAAGGGTTAGGGTTTACGTTGTGATTAGGGTTATAGGAATTGTTGAAATTAGTTAAGTAACCCTTTAAATTTTAATATCTTAATAACAAATTGTATAATCTTTGATATTCAAGAGTAAAACAACCTTAATTTTCAACACATGAAAAATAAAAGAATAAAAAGTCTAAATAAAAATATCACCAGAAAATCAATATGAAAACTTCATTCGTGAATTACAAAAAAGAAATAAATTAAATGAAAATTAATCAAAAATGTATTTTCAACAATTTATTGGGATTCTTCGATTTTCTCTTCAGATTCTTCAGCGACTTCTTCAGTTGATTCGGTCGATTCAACAATCTTCTCTACTTCTTCAACAGCGACAGTCTCACCACCTTCAACAACTTCCGTCACTTCTGCGACCTCGGCGACTTCAGCAACGATTTGTTCTTGTTCGGTGTTCATTTTTGATTGTGATGAGTATTTTCTAAATTACATTCGTATTTATATCAAACGCATCATCACGCAATTCTTGCGTCATCTCGTGACACAGCGGAAGCAATACTCCTAATCATCAGTTACGTCACATCCTTTTGTAAATTTTTTCAAACATTTTTTAGTGACATTGAATTGTTATTTTATAGACATCACATTCCTTATAGATAATCCTTTAAACTTCAATGATAAGATATTAAGATTCTTTAAATTGACGCAGAAGTAAATTCCAGTTACATACGTATTCGTAATTCTTGTATTTCATAAGGATTTATTTACGGTTTAAAAGTTAAATCACTTTAAATGCAAGTAACTGTATATTACGTCGACTCGCAATGATTGCGCAAGGAATGGCTAAAATGATGATTTATGCATTAAATTAATTTTTTATTATAAATTTATTTTATTTTATTATATTTCATTTTAAAATTGAAATAAAAATTATTTAAATTTTTAATTACAACTTAAATATTTTAATACATATTTTAGATAATCTTCGTTAATTAATATTAAATTATATATATATATATATATATATATGTGTATATAATTTACTATAAGATTTTTACACTTATATTTGATGTAATATTTAATTTATAAAATATAAATTAATAATTATATGACAATATTTAATTAATTTAATTGAAATGTGCCATTTGATGGAAGTTGTTGATAATTATTATTATTAGTTGTCACCAAAAAGTGTCTGTGACATTAATTATTTTTCATAAATATTATGAATATTCGCAAACATTGACTCGGTTGACATAAATAAGAACCCGATCTAGATTAACTATTTAAGGACGATTTGTCAATAATTTTAACAAGGTTTTCAACGCCAGAACAATGAACGTACAACTTGCAATTAGAAGAACAGCGTTCGTTTCCGTCCCAATTATTTTCGTCATTAGTTTGATTTTGAATTACTGGTCCACAGAGGTTGGATTGGGTATTGATTGAAGTGCCACGTGTTGGACATTGTCTTATTCACACTCTCTTTTTCTGCAGGTAAACATTCAGTGACTATAAAAAACGCAACAAGTGTCTTTAAAACTCGTCTGACTCCCGCTAATTGGGGATTCATAATTTGGTCCATTATTTATGCCTGGCAAGCGGCAATAAATATATTTTTGCTGGTGTCATTTGTTATAGTCGTTTCCGGAATCAGATTATATGAGTACACTTATGTACGTTTTGTCCAACTTGGACTTTTCCGATTTAATTAATCAAAAAAAACTTTTTCTAAATAATTTCAATGATTTTTTCCGTATTATAATATTTCAATTTTTATATTTAATTTAATTCATTTTAAATTTATTTTCTCAAAGAAAAAGTTTCAACCCCAAAAGGGTTAAAAAAATTATTTAAATTTTAAATCAGAAAGATTTATTCATTTATTCACATTAATTATTATTTATATAATAGTTTTTATTTATTTTTATAATAATATTTTACCTTTTTTTAAATATATTTGATGATATTGGTATTAATTTAGGTGTTTTCTTACTGGTTTCTTGGGAGTTATCTTCTAAATTTTATTACGAATTCCAGCTGGCAAATATTATTCGATCATTCGGCTTATTCCAAAACATTATTAATATTCACTTTAGTGTTGATATTTTGCACATGTGTTGCTTTGTATATTGCCATAATAGCGGCGTATTCCAGCTACAAAAAGGCTTCTGAGGACGGGTTTTACAAGGAAAACTACTTGATTTCATGGCACGTAAGGCTTATTGTTCACAATGGATTAAACATTTACGCAACATGGTTAACGTTTACGTTTTTTGTTATCCTTTCAAGTACTTTTGTTTATTTCTACAAAATGAAGATGGACAAGGCCGGTCTTATTAGTTTGTCATTTGTATTGGTTCTTATGCTTATATATTATGTTATGGATATAATAAAGTTGGATCAATACACGCGATATATTATTACTCCTCATGTTACTTTAGTATGGGCTCTGACTGCAATACATTCGAGTAGTTATCGCGGTGGACGGGCATTATCAATTTTATCAATGTTTATGTTGGGCCTGGCAATAGTTATGTTGATAGTAAAGATCGTTTTCACGATCATTCGATGCCGCAAAAGTCAACACGAAGGTTATACGGAAATGCCGGAAGGACGTCGAATACTCTAGATTCATTTAGACTTGGAAATTTAATTTTAGAACTATTGGCTTTTAAAATACAATTAATAAATTATTTTCTTTTGTTATATCTATGTATAATATCAATCGTATATACCTACCAGAAACATCCTTCTCAAATCCAAATAAAATCTGGATTCTTGATTAAAAGTTATTTCAGTTGTTATATTAAGATATTGACTGCCGCAATAGTAAACAAACTCGGTCCATAATGGCCGGAATTATTTTATCTTTGAATAATATAGTAAAATAATTAGAGACGGTAGATTAATGTTTATTTTCCACAAAAAAAAAATTTTTAATTTTCGAGAGGAGAAGCACCATCTTTTAATAAATGCATAAATTTTACATTGGCCTGAGAAGAGATAGCTGATTTTCGTGGCTATTAAAACTAACAATGTTAGGGAATCATATGTTGACGCTCATGGCCAATAGGTGTAGTAACATTGAGCACCAGAGTATGATTATCACAGTAGTCAATGTACTAAAGAATCAAAAAAGAAAACATATACGAGCATGTACATATAACTAAAATAAAATATAATACAACATATTTACAAAGGTAAATCGGATGTGACATCGATGGAAAGAATAACCAGACAGTCTCCTTTTTCGAGCATATTTCAAGATCGCGTGAAACTGTACCGAAGTGAAGGACTTCTTTATCGTTTTAAGATTATTGAAACTTTCTTAGGTTTATTACCATCCCTGTATTCGAAGTGTAATGTAGATATATTTATATTATATTTCAGACAAGAGTTTATAAATTGTCTGTGTAAAGATAAATCAAAATTTATTGTCTATTTGAATGGCATCCCAGGACTGCAACTGTTATGCCGATCGACTAGAAATAAATGTTTTAAATGTTTTTAGATTATTGGGATGAACTTGACTAGTCAAACAATAAGAAGGATTTTTCTTTAAAAGTTCTACTGACCTTCTTATTAAGATCTTTTTAAACCACAATTTCACACAATTTTCGGCTATAAAATCTTTATTACAAGGAACGAAAATAATAGGAGAGACATATTCTTTTGAATTAATCTTCAATTTGAAGATTAACAAGGGATTCACTTTTGTGTCACGCGAAAGAGAATAAAATACTGCTGTAGAATGATTTAGTATCATTGTGGTCATCTAAAGTCAAGGATGGTAACTGTCACAGTTTTGTTCCTTTCATTTTAAAAACTTTAAAAAAGTAATCACATGTCATGGGTGTTTCATTCATATTTTCTATTTCGATAAGAATGTATGGCGTTTGTTTCCTTCAAACTTGTGAAACTTAATTCTTTAACCTCATACATGTCTGGCATTCTCTGAACCGATCGTTTCCTTGTTCATATTGATGGACCATGTTTCTTCATGAAGTTTAATAACAAGTTAAAAGTTCTAATAAAATCGCTAAGATAATTTTCAAACTTTCATTCACTTTGTAAATATAAAAATAATAATCGAATTTTTGAAAAAAGAGTGTTATTTTAATCAAACGGAAGGGGTAAGGAATAAGTTGATATTGGAATCACGGAAACAGGAAATATATGTCCAAAAGATGTTCTTTAATTAATGTCAAAGCTTAATTATTTTAATTTATGTTTTTGTGCTGGAACTTCAAATAGTTTAATCCAAATGACGATAGGTAACGATATTTATCAAGGTAATGGTATAAATAAATGTAGTTGGTAAATGATTTTATTTTTGTATTTGGTAATAGTTCAAACAGTGTAATCATAATCACTCTTGAAATAATATCGTCAGTTCGCAAAAACCTAACCCTAACTCCAACCCCTAACCAAAAAAGACAAATTAACAAAAACATTTAGAAACTGTATGTCGAACTCATATCTAGTGAGGTAGATATTGATTAGTTCTATCAAAATCTGCTTATTCATCGTCACCAGTATATGCATGTCGACTAGTAATTTTGGAATGTTAATTTATTCACCAATCGAGATCGTACACCGTTCTGTTCACATTCCTTTTTGACGTGGGTGCTCGAGATGTCAAGACACTTGCTCATGTATTGGTGGAATGCAAATCTTTGAGTAATTAATGGAAAGGACGACAAAATATAGTACTTGATATCGTCGGTGCTAAAATTAGAGAACATTCATAAGGCTTTCTACATGTGAATGTAACATATCATTGTGAGCCTTCCACAGAACGTGTTGATCTTTAAATTTTCTTTGAATCCACAAATACATAGTTCATAATTGATGTCAAGTGCTCCTATGACACTGTGCACAATCTAGAACACTCTGGTAGCAAGAATGTGAACAAGTATTATATTATATCTTAAAAGCAAAGAAGACCGTGGTTATTACATTGTCATGGTACCTTCATTGTTGGGGCGCTTGGTGTATGGTGAACCTTTTATAAAAATATGCTTGCAAATTTTAAATTAACCTTTAAAACAAAATCCATTGCAAATGAATGTGTCGAGTTAAACCTTCGGTGGTCGAACCGACGAAGGAAGGCATTTTAGGACCCGCGATAACATAAAAACCAAGTCTGCGGAGTCGGAGTTTAAGGATTTTTGTGGAAGTCTGTGTATGAGTCGGACTCGAAGTCGAAGATTGTGCCGAAGTTGGAGTCGGAGTCATGTAAATCGACTCCGACCAAAATAATAACAAATATTATAAATTGACCTAAAAAGAAGTTGGAGTCGGAGTTGGAGTCGGAGTTGGAGTCGGAGTCAGAGTCGGGCAATTTTAGTCCGACTCCGCAGCTCTTGTAAAAACACACATTGGTTCGAGGACATGATCCACTACCCAAAAGAAAGCTATGATGTTCTTCAAGAAGAGCCCATTTTTTATTAGTGTGACTCCGAGTCTGTCTTTGGAGAAGATCATGAGTTATGGTAGTTACATGTTGAGCTGACTGCAGATCTATATTAGATATGAGATCGTTGTATGCATGCATGGTTGTAGTTGGAGTGAATGAGCCAACTCAAGTGTGTTCATCTACACTGTTATTGCTATGTATGTCAGATGTGAGGACTTGTATTTCTATAACTCAGTTTGCTCCGCACCGTAATTGCTGTCTCTTGTCTTTCACCTTTGAACTCAAAGGAAGATGATCGCTTACAGTTATTGGCCTAGCAGTGCTGTTTTACTCTTCTATTCTGCAAAATTCCAGCACTTAACTCTAAGAACCTTTCAATCTCTTTCTTTTCTTTCCCCCATCCAACCATCCACTCAGAAATTGTGCATTAAAGCACTTATACTAAATTGTAAAACAATCTTATGTTTATAATAAACATTTTGCAAAAAATATGTAAAAGTAACATAGGGACAGCCTTAGGGGTTTCCAGAAAAAGGGGATCCAGAAATCACATAGTCCTGGAGATTTCACGGGTTTGAAAGCCCGGAAAAAGGAGCTCGAGATCCCTGGATTCAGAAGTTATTACCCTTTTTTCAAAACATTAAATTATTTGATATAAAAGTTAATTAAAATGAAGTCAATATTGTTGACTTTATTATTTATTGAGTCAATAATAAGACAAAATTTTCATTATGGTATTTTAAAATATATGATTTAAATCTATAAAATGTAGATATTAATTTACAAAAGGATTTTAGTTTTTGAAAAAAATGTATTTTGTTTATGAAAAAATAAATGTATTTAATTGTATTAATGTCTGATGTTTGAGATTTAAAATAAAATATCAAAATTCTAATTTAAAAAAAATATGTATGTTAATATTATTAATAATTGAACTAAATTATTAGACAGTCTTCTAAGAACGGCAAGGATAGATCAATATCTTGAAATGAAAATAAAAGTAAACGATTTCAATTGTTTTTTATTTCTTTGCCTTTTGTCTGAATATTCGACTGATGATAAATCATTCTTATTTGTCTTTCAGAAAGCGAATTTATCCCATTTATTTTTATGCATAAAATTTGATACGCAAACTCAAATTATATATTTTAAAAGAATCTCATTTTAGTTTCTTTTATCTTTTTTCATTGTTATTTTATACTTTTTCGAAAAATTGATAAATAATCTGTAAATAGTAAAAGACGTTTGCAATTAATTTTGGTCAATGTTTATTTATTAAAAAGAATATTCTAGAACGATGTGACATAACCGATGATCAAATATTGTTTGCGTTGTGTTATTGGATGACGCAAGAATTGCGTGATGATGCGTTTGATATAAATACGAATGTAAATTAGAAAAAATTCATCACAATCAAAAATGAACACCGAACAAGAACAAATCGTTGCTGAAGTCGCCGAGGTCGCAGAAGTGAAGGAAGTTGTTGAAGGTGGTGAGACTGTCGCTGTTGAAGAAGTAGAGAAGACTGTTGAGTCGACCGAATCAACTGAAGAAGTCGCTGAAGAATCTGAAGAGAAAATCGAAGAATCCCAATAAATTTTTGAAAATACATTTTTGATTAATTTTCATTGACTTCATTATTCGTTTGATTAATTTCTCTTGTGATGTTATTTGTAATTAACAAATCATTTTTTAGATTTTCTGGGTCATTTTATTTATCCTTCTTTCATTTCTTTTCAAAAATTTCAGTTAAGATGGTTTTACAATGTCTAATTTGGTATCACTAATTATTATTTAATTAGATTATTTCTATGCTTATAAGTGATTCTATTTATATTTGTCGCACTGTCAAAGAGTGAACGAATAAAAAAAATCGTGACGAATAAACTTTCCTGATCAAACAATTTAATGTTATCATCTTTATCTGTTTGTTATTAAGAATTATTTTTTGGGCAATTTCTTTTTCTACAACATTGATCGATATTTTGCCATAAAATAAGTTTCATTTAAACTAAACTAAAATATTTTTAAACTGCATTTTTCTGATCCACTCTGGTTTTGATTCAGTTTTTTTATAAAACGTTATTTATAAAATATAAATAAAACGTCTTAACGGGTTCACAGGCAAAATCTGGACATAAAAATATCAGTAAATTAAAAATAAATGGAACATCCAATCAAATTGCAGCATGAATCACATTGCATAATATTTCGTCATCCTCTCGGCATTCATTTTCTCATGACAAAAAATATTAAAAAAAAGAGAAATGGAAAGACAGAGCAACAGCTCCATGAGAGAGTTCGCAACTTTGGCAGCTGAACTTTTTAAAAGTAAAAATCTTCACTGTAAACCACTTAGTGAATGAAGGTTGTGCGCGGTCTACCATATATACGCTTCTCTCAAACCTCTCCAAGAGTTCAAATGTGCACAGGAAGCCAGGAAATGGAGGACGCAATAAAAAGTTAACAAATCATCAGCGCGCAAGTATTCAGAGATGGATTCAAACAAAGCATGGTGTATCTCTCAGACGTGAAGCCAGCAAGTACGGTGTTTGTGCCACGACGATGAGGAATATTATCAAGGAAGGCAGTCTATAATGCCGAAAGAGAAAGAAGGCTCCTCAGTACACAGAGGAGCAAGTAAAGCTGAGAGCAGGGAAATTATTCCGAAGTTTGAGTGATAAAAAAATCATCATGGACGATGAGAGCTACTTCATGTTGAAATGTGATTATCTACCAGGAAATGATCACTACTTTACTTCGAGTCCTCTATCTGCTTCTGAACACGTCAAATATAGAACAGAAAGAAAGTTCCATGTTCAGCTGATGGTTTGGCTTTGTCTCCGCAGACCACATCAGTGATCCTATATTTTTGCAGCGGCCAAATTGTGTACATACCGATTTCTATCAAGAGCAGTGCATCAAACAAGGTCTGATGAAGTTTATCAAGAAATATAATTGAGATGACGAAATTCTCTTCTGGCCGGACCTGGCTTCTGCACATTATGCCAACAGCACTCTCAAAATTCTCCATCATCTCAACATCCCCTTTGTTGACAAGGAATGTAATCCTCCCAAAGTCCCACACTGCCGCCCCATTGAGAACTTTTGGGTGCTCTAAAGTGTATGAGGGAAGCTGGGAGGCTCAAACAATCCCTCAACTATAGCAACGGATTAAGAAAATGTTGAAAACAATGGATTAGTCCACGTTGCGGAAGGACTTGAAAGAGATTAATAAACGCCTTCGTGCTGTGTATAGAGACGGACCACTTTCAATTATTCTGTAAACATTTTTTGTTCCTTACATCTTGCCCTTCAATAAAATATAAACAGCTTCTGGAAATTTTATTTCGTCTTTTCACAATGATGGTTTAAAATTTGTCCAGATTTTGCCTGCGCACCCGTTATAATATATAAATATAAATAAATAACGTCTTATAAATATAAATAATATTTAAAATATTTCGATCAATTTTATTAATTTATTTTATTGTTAGAAATCGTTAAATAGTGATCAGGAAAGTTTATTCGTCTCGATAAGAAAATAAATATTGATACATTATTGCATTTTTATTTTCAGATTATATATAATAAAACAATATTATAAATTAACTCACTCAGCCATCATTATAAATTTATTTGTTGTCTCGTTAACCCTAGCGCGTATATCGAACAAATATAATTATTGAATAAAATTAATAGGATTTCAACCAAATGATTAGGAGAATTCCATGTTTAACATGAATTAATGTTTATATTGCAAGATTCAGAAAATTAAACTTAATAGATGAAATTTTTAAAACGTGGCCTTCTTGCGGTAAATAGTAGGGTCGCAACTTTGGTCACTCAGATGTTTATTTAACTGCGGATGTTCATGCTGTTTTCGCCGTAGTTTGTGTAGTACGACTTGAGCAGCCTAACCATATTTTAAGGTTTAACAAATTTCAGAGACAACAATTGGGACAAAAAGTCATGAAATCATTACAACTGAATATAAATGCGACATTAACAAGCTACAGTTACTTTTCTTAGTTGACCTATAATTTAAATAATGTTCACATAGTATTACTAAATTATGTATCCTGTACTTAAGACTATTGTGCCTTTAAAAGTAAAAAAAGTAATATCACAAGAAAAATATCATTTTACACTCACAAACAAATAATAAAGTCAATGAAAATTGATCAAAAATGTATTATAAACAATTTATTGAGATTCTTCAATTTTCTCTTCAGATTCTTCAGCGACTTCTTCAGTTGATTCGGTCGATTCAACAATCTTCTCTACTTCTTCAACAGCGACAGTTTCACCACCTTCAACAACTTCCGTCACTTCTGCGACCTCGGCGACTTCAGCAACGATTTGTTCTTGTTCGGTGTTCATTTTTGATTGTGATGAGTATTTTCTAAATTACATTCGCATTTATATCAAACGCATCATCACGCAATTCTTGCGTCATCTCGTGACACAGCGGAAACAATACTCCTAATCATCAGTTACGTCACATCCTTTTGTAAATTTTTTCAAACATTTTTTAGTGACATTGAATTGTTATTTTATAGACATCACATTCCTTATAGATAATCCTTTAAACTTCAATGATAAGATATTAAGATTCTTTAAATTGACGCAGAAGTAAATTCCAGTTACATACGTATTCGTAATTCTTGTATTTCATAAGGATTTATTTACGGTTTAAAAGTTAAATCACTTTAAATGCAAGTAGTTGTATGCTACGTCGACCCGCAATGATTGCGCAAGGAATGGCTAAAATGATAATTTAAATTTAATTTATACTTTGTTTTCCAAAATTTTATTAAAACCACAGTTTTGGTACAAATAGTTAATACATTTTTCTGAATTGAGGAGAAACTTTAAAAGAAGAAACGGAGGGGAAGGGGCTTTAAACTCAAAAACTCGAACTTTGAGAAACAGAAATGCAGAACCAGTACTCGTTGGCCCATAATTGCAAATGTTTATCATTGTCGAGATCCAAGGACCAATCGCGATATGGAGCAATTAACTGGTCAAAAAGTCTGAGTTTTGTCATGAGAAATCCAACTTACATAAAAGGGGGCTACTTCTGTTATACTTACCAGTCCCACTTCAAATAAATACACATAAGAGGGTTTGGTGACATCTAGTATACACAATCATACAAACAATCAGTGATCTCTCTGAAAACATGAATCTTCAGTCTACCCGACATGAAACTACCACAAATCAGATCAGCCCCCAAACTGAGTCCGAATCACATTAATCAAACATGGACCCTTCTTAGAGAGGCTATTATGGCAGCTGGATCATGTTGGATGTCATCGTAAATATGGGTATTCCTTCTTTCCTTTGAATATTGTTCGATTCCATGCATGTCTTTGTGATGAATTTTTTTCTGAATTTTTAAATTTAACTGTTTAAAGATAGTTTCATTGTTGGACAACCATTCACCTAGCACAAAAACAATGAAAATATCCAATATGACATTATAACCACAAGGAATTTTTATTTTAATGTTGGGAGGGAAATACTTGTCTACATTATCTCCATTCTCAAGATTGTGTAAGGTATCATGTGAGTATTTGATATCTATAAGAAACAAAGTATTATTGGATCCGAAATAAATTGTATATCGACACGTTCAGTGGAAGGGAAGTACCAGCATATTTCATCCACATGCAGCAAACCACCAGAATGAGTCCTTATTTCGGTGCAACGATATCAACCACTGCATTGTGCACAGCCTTCATGAAGTTACTTAGAGAACGACAGCCTACAAGCACGTGTGCAAGAGTATCATCAACAGAACAGCCACGACGAGATGGACTGTGAATATCAAGACCGAGACGATACTTGACATGGACCATGTACCATCTAGCTTTATGAAAAAATTCCATTCAGCTCATCTTAGTCTTCTTGTGTATATTTGTGATTTGGAGAATGAAGATAGTGATCTACAGTCTAGAATTCACCAGCTCTTGGTTGCTCTTGCCCCTGCGTCGTATACGAGTAAAACACACATTTATGAAGGGTTTTGATTAATTTATCTTTGTGTTTTATTAAATTTATTTACGTACAGTTTCATTTCAATTAAAATACATTTTTCAAAAAATTAAAATTATAATAATATTTTATTTATTTCAACCTAACCGGATTTAGATTACATTTAGATTTAGATAAAGTTAGATTTTGTCTCAAAACAATAATATTTTAATTTTAAACTTTATGAAATATGATATTTTATTTTTTTATATTTATCTTGATGTATCTAGGTGATTGATATATTTTTCGATTAAAAAGAAAATAAAACGTGATATTATTTTTAAAATATATATTTTTTATTCACAGTTTATAATTACATTTTTACAAAGAAGATTAAAAGCCTAAACCTTACTTTTTGAATTTATATTTTGAATAGTTAGAGAAGTAGATTCTACTTAGTCTAAGTGATTTTAGGTATAAAAAATATATATTTGGTAATTTGAATCCAACACTTAAAAATTTTATGCAGAAAGTAAAATTCGAAAATAGATCGTGCTTTCAAAAATTCCTTATGTTGACGAATGGTGAAACCATAAGGAGAAAAAAAGAAATATGTGGTTTCTAACAAAAAATAATAGCTTTTTAATAGACCGAGCCAATAGAAATCCAGAAATATATTTTGGAATTGGCTGTTTTATTTATTATAAATAAATCTTTTTCGATGCTTTTATTTTCGATATTTTTATTATGTCATACCTTTTCGACGTTTTATTTCGATATTTTTATTATGTCATACCTTTTCGACGTTTTATTTCGATGTTTTTTTTCGACGTTTTACTTTTCGGTGTTTTAACGTGCCATGTTGGAGCCACATATATTTACACATATTTAGAAGTGACTTACCTGATGGTTTTGTGAAGTTTTGTAAATTATAACAAAAACCTACGATCTTGGATGATAATAGACGTCGAAAGCCTCACCTATGGTTTAAGAATAATAATATTATTAGTACGGAAAAGTTTAACGACAGCACGTTTGATAGATCGAATAAGTTACTGTAGAATGATAAAGAAATAGAGACAAATTGTGTTACACAGCAAAGTTCACCGGTGGAATGTAAGGTACTAGATATATTCGGTCTCAATGATCCGATTGTACCAGAATCTACCATGAACCAACTATTATTATTGAATGCCAACTTCCAGATTGATAGGATATGTCAACACCACAGTAGCTTAATAAAATTCATATATAATAAATGTGTAGATTGAATAGATCTTTAATAAATCTCTTGAATACAAATAAATGCGCAATCGAACCTTATATAGACAAACATTAGTATTGAGATTCAGAGAGATTTTCAAATGTTACAAAGAAACTTAAGTTGATCAAATATATAAACTGTATGCATAAAAATTTTTTTTAATGTTTTTTATGACTGGTAAAGGGGACATTGTGAAAACCATGTGGGTTAACATCAAATTTAAAATTCAGGAGAACATGCTTTACAGAAAGGTCGGCATTATCGAATCTATTTGGAAAGTCATATTGATGAAGATATAAAGAATCTAAAACTACATGAAATAAAAGAGAAGTGCTCATCTCCATGGCATCGATTGCTGGTGATTAGATGAAAGAAAGATAAAAAGAGTTTTGATTGTGTTTGAATTTCAGACTATTGAATAAAGTTACAGAACAACTGGAATTTCCCATGCATAACAAAGGTAACTGCGATTTTTAGGTTATATTATTAATGTGTGCAGCTCCCGAAAAGCAACGGCCGCATCAGCAAAGATTACCGATTCTTTGGGTCTGTAAGTTGGGATCTTCAGTAGCCTTAAGCCTCAAACACGAAATGATACAATTGAGTACCGAATATCGACCGGTAATAAACTGTGCTATTGTTTCTTAACTATGAAGAAACGACTCAACATCGACATTGAAGTATTCATTGCCGCTTATTGGATGGAAATGTAGATGAGACAGAAAACACATTGATTTCAACAGGTAAAAGTGATGGGTAGAAATTTTCGGGTATTCACGCATAATGCCAGACAATATTGACCTTTGTTGCGTTAGGATTAACATTAAATATAAGTGATAAAATATATAATAATTAAAATGATAAAATGATATGATGATTGACCAAAATGCAGTAAAACGCACAAAAAAGAATAACTTAAAATCATCAAAATCACAGAAAATACTTGAAAATAGTCGTTAATTTAAAACAAAAGAATTGGAGGAAAATAAAAAAATAAAATAATAATAAAAAATCGATAACTCCAGAATCACAATAAACAGCAGAAATCGATTCGATAAAATTCTGAAAGTCAAAAGATAATTGAGGAATGGGAAATCATAAAATATATCAAGAAAACAATTAAAAATCCTCAATTGAAATTATTCCAAAAGATGGAAATATCAATTAAATTGGCAAATCTGAATTAAAAATAATCGAAAAAAATCAGAAAGAATTAATGAAACATGAAATTAAATCTAACAATGGAAAAACTCGAGATTTTGAAAAAAATAAAATAGGAAATTGGACAACTGCCAGAAATACCGAAACAAACAAAAATCTTATCTTATAAAAGCCCAAGTCACTCACTGCCTTCCTCACTGCCTCACTAACGCTGTCAAGAACGCTCATATTATCTACTTACAATTGTAAGTAGATATTTATATTAATAATAATTCATATGGAAA
>MQRK01244300.1:17283-37178 GCA_001938485.1 Girardia tigrina
AAATATAGTTTATAAAGAAATTTTGTGAAGACACTTATTTCTAATGATTAAATGTGGAAAACAAATGAATTTTAAAAAAAAATGTCTTTTGAAAATTTATTTGAAATTTTAACTCTATACAATTATATCCGTCATACATGACGGGTTATTTACTAGTACAAAATAAAGTAACAAAACGGCCACAGAGTGTAAGTAAAACTGCAAAGATTAAAAATTCTACCAGAAAAAATGATCATATAGACAATACAGTCTTGAAGAGTTATGGATATTTCAATTTTTTCATTTTTCTTAATACATTTGTTTATTTTTGCAGATGTTCTGAATATCAATTTTATCAAACCTTTTCTTTTAGAGATATGCATTTGAAATATTATAAACATTGTGATAGTTATATATATATATATATATATATATATATATATATATATGTTGGGTTTTATTAAATTATCTTTAATCTCAATATTCACTTTTTAAAAACACAAATCTTAAATCTTTATCTTTAATCGTAAATCTCTATTCTTTATTCTTTAATCAATAATCTGTATTCAATAATTCATAATCAATAATCTTTAATCTTTGATCTGACTCCAATTAATCAGAAGGGACTTCCAACATAAATATATGAATAATGAACACAAATTCTTTTATGAAACTTTATTTCAAATATCGACAAGTCAAAAATAATAATAATAATTCAATTCTTGATGACAGAACAAAACACAAAACAATATTTCGTACGAGTTAATAGATTACAGTAAAAAGTGTGAATCTCCCAAAACGAACGATATTGCACTCTTTAAATTATTAAACCTTCTTCTCCCATACAGGGTACTTATGGTTTAATAATATTTTCAAAAGAATAAAATAACAAATAAAATACGTTTTGTATTTACGTTACTTGTTAAAGCGTCTTCTTCTTGGTTAAATTTCTTGCAGATATTTTTGGGCAAACTAAAACTAGATTTGCTGCTGTTTATATAGTAATTTTCCTCAGCCTTGAAAATTGATGAGATAAAACAAGACTAAAATATTTATAATTTTTGATGAAATAAACCAAACATTTATAATTTTAATTCCAAGTTTTGTTAAACTAAATATTACTTTGTTTTAAATTAATAATTTTACTAAAAGAATTATTTAAAAATTTCCTATATAACATTTTATCAAAAGTGTTCACATGTATTTTTTCGGAACCCTAACACACACACACACACACACACATATATATATATATATATATATATATATTTCGAAAATATAATTTGATTAAAGCTTTTTTTATATAATTATTGGGCATGTTTCGATGTTTACATACATCATCATCAGCAATTTTAATTTCTTCGTCACCTTTTAAAGTAAATTATATTTATTAAAATTGTAAAAATTGTATTATTCAAACAATTCAATATTCATTTACTAAACATCCGAAAATTGCTGATGATGATGTATATAAAAATCGAAACATGTTCAATAATTATATAAAAAAAGCTTTAATCAAATTATATTTTCGAAATATATATATATATATATATATATATATATATATATATCGACTGCAAAATAACAGATGTATCAAGAAAAATGGAAAATCCAAAAACTTTTTTTCTAAGACTGGAGATGCAATGCTGAATAACCAAAGACGGAATAAAAATCATTAAAAACTAATAATAATTAGGAGGAATGTAGATTGTATTCTCCTTGTTTATTACTTTTGCATAAAAGTTATAATAAATGAAGCTTAAAGTTAAGTTAATTAGTTTTTAACAAAAGTAATAAATTTCAGAGATAAATTTTAATAGTGAAACTTTTATAAATTAATACAAAAGTAGGTATTTAACTTGAAAGAAAATTTAATAAATGGTGAAATAATTAAATTAGATTAACGAGAAGAAATTTGATGAAATTGGTGTGTAATTTTCGAGAATAATTTTTTTGTATGAAACAGGGCGTAGTCGGGAGTAATCAATAGAGGGGGCTGTCGGAATTTTAAGGGGGCGCATTCTTTCATCATTTATTAAGACGTTAATCTTTTTTAAAAAAAGTGCTCAAACACAATACTGATTAAGAAACAAAATTTACAATTTGATTTATTCAGTCTTAATGATAACATACTCAAAAGTAGGATCAGTATAATTGTAATTTCCGGTTTTTGTTTGAGTTTCAATCTTTAGAGGAATTTTTCCATATTGATACATTTGGCTCAATTTGATTCAAAAGCTAGATATATCAAATTGAACTGGCGAGCATGTATCGTCGACTGTCTTTGAAGCCAGTTGACGAGAGTTAACATGGAAAAAGTCGGTTCGCACATAGCCGTGCTGCAACTAACGTCTGATACGCTGTTAGCTTTTTTTTATGTTTCTTCAAACGCAACTCTCTGTTCATATTGTCTGACAGGATAAATATAAAACTAAAGATACTAATTGTGTCAGAAGATACCAATAGAAGCATTTAAAATGTGATTTTTTTCTGGAAAGCATCTAAATGAGCGTTTTTTTCACAATAGCTTTTAACTGCTACGAGCTCTTCCTTCGATGGGGGGATTATTCCACGGGAAAAGAAAGGTTTTAATTTGAAGTCCAGGTCATTTATTGATGATATCACCGTCAGTAGTTATTATTATTATGAAATCTTTGTTTAATGTTATTGCAAACAATGTATATCGTCTCATAATATGCTGCTTGTAATGACTCACTGATATTTTCACTTTACTGCCCTATTGATTAGGTGATGATGTTCTCTTAAATTTTTCGTTTCAGTTCCATGATACTTTGCTTAAACATTGAATTGCACTTCATTTTCTGACAACAGCGACTGAGATTCTTGTAGTATCATTTGAAAATTTTCTGTTAATCTGAGGTTCAATATTACTGTAATGTTAGAGTTTATGATTTTCATAGCATCGATATAACCATTCTCTCAACGTTGGAGAATTTTTTCTGTGGATTCAACTAATCTCAATATTCATTTCATCATGATTTAAATAAAACTGAAACTGATATCACTCAAAACCTTAATCAATCTCTCATGGAGATCTACGTCATTTCTACTGACAGTCGTTGAAGGTATTCGTTTTAATGCTTGAAGAATCTCAGCATAACTGCTATGCATTATACTGGTAATGTTCAAGTGTCCTTGCCATCGATGTTCCAATAACCATGGAACTTTATCACCCTCAATTCTAGGATTCATACCGCATTGCACATTAGTCGAAATACTGCTTCACAATATAAACACTGGAAGTAGCTTTTACTAACACAAGATGAAGCTAGTGATTGAAACAATGAAGTATGGTATTTTCCTTTGAGGTTTGGCATTTATCTTTACTTTGACGCCTCCCTATGATCTACTAATTACAAAAGCACCATCGTAGCATTGAATCAGCAGATAATTTGTATTCAGTTTGTTTTCTTGTAGCATTATCTGTATTAAAGCTGTCTGGCCCTGAATTCAAATTAAAAGTATTTTTGATCTAAAGTAAAGATTCCAATGCTTTCCCATCCTTAACATATCGAATTCCGATTGCTATACTTTTTCTATTGCATGCGTTCTTTGTCCCGTCTTCGAACAAGGTGTACCATGGAACATCGGTTGTGATTAGTCATTCACAATATCTTTTCTGATGAACTCAGACATCAATCATGTAATATCATTTTGTATTTCCAGTGACAAATAGTTGACATTCATTGAAATGCGTTGATAACACTCTGCCAAACGGGTGTCCTTTCGAAGTGTAAATTCAAATAGATTTCTAAACAGAGAATGTTCTTCATATTCATCACTGTAGTAGCGTCTTCGTAATGCCAGTTCTTTCGTAACAAGATGTAGTGACAACTTTTAATTAAATAAAAAATCTAATAAGAAAAAATCATTATTAACATAAAAATACTAATATTATTATTTATATCAAAGTCACATATTTTACCTATCTATAAAAAAAGGAAATTAACTATTCTTATGTAAATAGTTAAGAAAAGAAGATTGAACCGAAACAATTGTTTAAATATTCTAAAAGTGATTGCGCCAATTCAAAAATGATTGGATATTTTGTATAAAATATATTTGTTCAATAAATCATGGAAATTTTCTCTTATTCTCGATTTTTATTGCGATTTTTGAATCGATATTCAATATTTGAATAATTTGAACTATTTAAATTTGGCGTGCGAGATGTTTGGGGGATTTACTTC
Source organism: Girardia tigrina (assembly GCA_001938485.1). Lineage (NCBI taxonomy): Eukaryota > Metazoa > Platyhelminthes > Tricladida > Dugesiidae > Girardia > Girardia tigrina. The sequence continues at coordinate 21,474 of MQRK01244300.1, forward strand.
AACGGTTTCGGCGACTATCGAGCGATGCTGTTCGACCAGCCGCCGCCGACCGTTGTCAATGTTTTGTCGGTCGATTTCTGCCACTCGATCTATCGACATCCAATTGTTGCGCTCGCACCGTTCCGATTGGCCAAATATGGAGGCCGCGCTAGATTAATCAATTACTTGATTATATCCGAACAATCGGCGCCCAAATCGCCCATCAATTTGGTAATATCGACGGATCGTCGAGCGTCACACACTCCAATCGACAGAGGCAGTGTCCACATCTTTAAAGACCGAGCCCACGGGGTATGCCACCATTAAAGGTCAAGTTTTTAATTACCCGTATCTCCTCTCCTCTGTTATTTAGAGATGTGGGTACACTTCACAAGAAATTGACTTATATCATAAATGGATTGTAAATAGTATCTGTTATCCCCCCATCACTTTGACATTCAATAGAGTTGTCCTTGAAAGTCATCTTTGTTTGCGCTGTTCTTTTTCATGCCAAAAAATCATAGCTCGTAGATGAACTTCACTGGACTCATGCTTTGGAAATCCTCTCTCCTTGTTCAAAGCTTTCTTCTAATTCACAAAACCTTGGGAAGTCAAAGCTTTTCCCTTGTTTTCGTATAACTGAAAAAAACGACATGGATAACAGAGTGCAGCATCTCAATCTTCAGAGTACTCCAACCATAGAAATCCTTACAACCAGTTGTGCTGATAACGCTTTGTTTTATGATAACTTCTTTTCTCTGGATTTGCAGAAGAAAGGAGTGGTATTGAAAAATGATGCAAAATATATGATATATCAGAACTGCATTGTACTGATGACGAAGACGTAGATGCAGCAGATACAACCGACGACGCTGGAGAAGGTGGAATGGGTAATTGCGATGGGGCTGTTGATGAATTTGCTTTATTTAAGCGAATATCAAATTTATTCATTATGATTGTAAATTTTCATTCAAAGAAGTAAAAAAATGTGTAAAGGAAACACCTTTCATCTTATAAATAATATCAAAATATATACACCCATACATAGACAATGTAATCAATAATTCAGGCTCCAGACATAGACTTACGTGCATGATGATGTCGTCTGATTACGTGCTTCTGTGCACTGCATTATTATTCTTATATAATTTATCATTTTTACTTGGAGTGAATGTGTTTGAAATGCATATATTCTTCTATTAATCCTCTCTCTTAAGTTGTAAATCTATTTTTACTCCGTCCTGTGCCCAGTTACTATTGGGTTGGCCAAAAAGTCATTGTGTTTTTGAGTACGTCCTAATAAAAAGCTTGAAAATATAAAATGATATGATAAAATTTAAATTCAATTATATATTCTGAAACCTTAATTTTCAGACTATGTTTATAAAAAATATTAATTGATTTTGTTTTAATTTATTACTTTACCGTCAATTCGAAATGGAAAATCAAAATGAGCATATTCATCATGTTTTGTTGCATTATTTTCGCAAAGGGAAAACCGCTGTGGAAGCTCATAAGAAGATATGTTTTGTATATGGTAGTGACTCCTTAAAACTTCGACAGTGTCAATACTGGTGTTAGTAGCGTTTATGCCACTTTCATTATTATCACATTCTAAAGTCATAATTTAACACCACAAAAATTTATTTAAACTTATTTCATAACTGTTATCAAAATATATCAACTGTTATTACTGTAAACATATTTTAAATAAGTATTTATTTATCATATTTTTACTTACATTTAATTTTTTAATTTTTTTCTTAAATTTTCAAATCAAAAAATAATAAATTATTTTAGCGAGATTTAAATTTAAACTAACCCGTCATAACTGGTTTTCTAAATTTCGTTCTGAAAAATTTCATCTGAAAGATGCACCACGCTCCGGTCAGCCAGTTGAAGTTGATGGCGACAAAATAACAGCACTGATCAAATCTAATCCACATATGACGACAAGAGAAGTTACAGAGACTCTGGAAATATCAAAATCAAGTGATGGAAGTCATTTAAAGGAACTTGGATTCGTCAGTAAACTCGATATGTAGTTACTGAAAGAAATTCATTTGGTGAAACGTATAGACATTTGCGATTCCATTTTGATGCGAGAACAAAGTGATCCATTTTTGAGGCGCTTGATTACGGGTGACGAAAAATGGATTGTTTACAACAATGTGGAACGCCGACGATCATGGACAAAACGTGGTGAGCCGGCCAAGACGATCCCAAAAGCAGAAATTCACAAAAAGAAGGTTATGCTTTCCGTCTGGTGGGATTTTAAAGGAGTTGTGTTTTTTGAACTCCTTCCGAGGAATGAAACCATCAATTCAGACAGATATTGTGGTCAGCTGGAGAAATTGGCTCATTCAATTCAACAGGAACGTTCTGAATTGGCAAATCGAAAAGGAGTTGTAATTCAGCATGATAACACAAGACCGCATACAAGTTTGACCACTCGCCCAACCACTGGGTTGGGAGGTTTTACCGCACCCACCATATTCTCCAGACCCCATCGGATTTTCACTTATTTAGATCACTGCAGAATTCCTTAAACAGAAAAACATTCGCTAGTGATGATGACATCAAATCGTTCCTAGATGGCTTTTTTGCTGACAAAGGCAAAGGTTTTTATGAATCAGGAATAATGAAGCTACCGGAAAGGTGGAAGAAAGTGATTGAAAATAATGGAAAAAATAATTTCCATTTTATTTAAAATATATAATAACAAGTTCAAAGATATCAACACATCAAAAGAAAAATACATATCCACTACACTGAGACAGGGAATAATCCTTCTTTGACTATCAATTATTTCTCAATCATTTTTCGGCCCAAGATGCTGAACTTTCTAAGTTGTTAGTTACACTGACAATATCTTCGATGATGATTGATTCAAAATCAGAAATAATAATTTCATTCAATGGGCGTAGCCAGGAGAGGCAGGATGATCTCAGCCCCCCTAACGCATTTCCTTTGAAAAGTTTCACTTGACCTTTTTAACGAAAGTAATGAGAAACAGAATTTTTATCAGTTCAATTCATGAATAACCGGTCACATGATGAATTTGAACACATCAACCCACCATCACACTATCTCTTACAGCAGCACTCCGTCTGTAGACGAACACCACAACGCTATTTACCTATATCAACAGATTATATTTGGTTGGCCAAAAAGTCATTGCGTTTTTTACTAAGATATTTATTATCAAAAAATGACATGGATGCACAAATATTTTTCCATGATATTTGGTTGGCCAAAAAGTCATTGCGTTTTTTACTAAGATATTTATTATCAAAAAATGACATGGATGCACAAATATTTTTCCATGATATACGTTCATGGAAAAATATTTGTGCATCCATGTCATTTTTTGATAATAAATATCTTAGTAAAAAACGAAATGACTTTTTGGCCAACCAAATATAATCTGTTGATATAGGGAAATAGCGTTGTGGTGTTCGTCTACAGACGGAGTGCTGCTGTAAGAGATAGTGTGATGGTGGGTTGATGTGTTCAAATTCATCATGTGACCGGTTATTCATGAATTGAACTGATAAAAATTCTGTTTCTCATTACTTTCGTTAAAAAGGTCAAGTGAAACTTTTCAAAGGAAATGCGTTAGGGGGGCTGAGATCATCCTGCCTCTCCTGGCTACGCCCATTGAATGAAATTATTATTTCTGATTTTGAATCAATCATCATCGAAGATATTGTCAGTGTAACTAACAACTTAGAAAGTTCAGCATCTTGGGCCGAAAAATGATTGAGAAATAATTGATAGTCAAAGAAGGATTATTCCCTGTCTCAGTGTAGTGGATATGTATTTTTCTTTTGATGTGTTGATATCTTTGAACTTGTTATTATATATTTTAAATAAAATGGAAATTATTTTTCGGAATTTATATTATAAATTATCTATTGTTATATTTATATTAAATTCCTCTCTCCTTATCCAAAGACAATTCTAATCAACATTTTGCATGAAAATTCACTGTCCCAATCGTTGAAATTGATCGTACATTTATAAAATATACATAAAAATATAATTAATCAAAAACAAAAAAATGTTAAATTTGAATAATTTCATTTCCAAATGATGACTCATCACCTGCATTTTTTATATCCGAGCCCCGTGAATGTCAATTATTGGTGAGTGATTGAAATGGCTCGCTCTGATTGATCAAGACATTTTTTATCACAATTAATTTTTTTGGAATTAATTTAACATTGTGAAATTTGTCAATTTGACTTTTTGAAAGTCTGATTGGAATTTTGTCGAGGTTTTAATTGAATTTTTTTCCGAGCATCTTTGAAGTTCTTGTTGTCGGATAAAGCTGCAGCAACCAGGACCCCTTGACTATGCAGAAACATGCTGACCAGGGAAGTTGCTAACGTATCTCATGATTTTTCAGTTGCTCATGAACCGGTTCGACCCAGTCGCCTATAGTCGGCGTAGGTTTGGGCACCGGCTTTCTGCCCCGTCCACGAGGATTCCTTGTGCAGTGTCGCCAATCACGTGGTGCTCGGTACCATCTTGGATGACGCCTCATTTGGCTGCGCTATCAGTTCACTCGGTGTCTCCGAAAGAGTTGATTGTGTCATGATTGCTTAAATCGACCGCCAGTGGATTCGACCCGGTTGGTCTCCTCCATTGTGGATGCTTGTAGATCAGCAAATGTCGTATCTGAAGTTTAGTCACACAAGTCATGGTAAAGTTGAAAAATAATGAAACAGAGCGAAGACAGTTTGTAAACATTTATTTTATTCAAATACCAATTTCAAACTTTTCAATTATGTAGAACATTGTTTTAACAACTTCAAGTTTTTTTATTATTCAATTTCTTTATTCAAAGTTTTTCTAAACAGGAGCACGACAATCTTATTGAAATTTGTTATTGAACGTTGAATAAAATTTATTGACGAACGTTAATTGTTTGAGAATTTTGTTAACTTAGATTTATTTAAGAAAATTTATCGCATTGTTAATTTTGGATTTTGTATTACGAATTAACTGAATCAGATAAAAAATTAATCATTCATGACCGAAAATTTAATCTTCAAAATAAAATAAACCCAGCACGAACACAAAATCCCCGAATTTCAAATTAACACTGCCAATCTATCGCTCCCACCGTCCGGTCTTTGGGGCTACCTAAGGATCTGGTGGAACAACTTACGTTCGATTACGAGTTTTCAAGAAAATAGTTGTCAGTTAATGAAACGTGTGTTCAAGGGTCAAAAAAAGTAATGTTTATATTTTTGATTTGGTAAACATTACAATTCAAAAGTGAAAAAATATTTTCTGAACTAAGTAATATAATTTTTTAAGTAATAAAAATGTATAAGAAAACGTCTTTAAACTCTATACCAAATAATAAGACAACTATAAAATTGATCAATGATCATAGAACAAAACATTTCGAAGTGAAACCTTTCAGCAGAAGTCTTCCAAAAGAAATTAAATATAAATTTGAAAATATTAACCATTTTTTCTTTCAATCTGATTAATTTTTTTATTGTGTTTCGAATTTCAATTTAAATTTTTACCATACTTTTGTTTTTTTTCTTTTAATCATATTTTATATTAGTTTTTAAATGAGTACAATGACACTTCAACCTTTCAGTAACCATAACAAAGTTTTTTTTATAAAGCTAGTAAAGCTCTATTGACCTTTGATAATGTTTCTTGTGCGAGAGTAATAAGCATTTTTTTATTAATTTATTGAAAAAGTTTTATTTATAAAATGTAATTGTTCTTTTAGTTGATACATTCAAAATAACGTATAGTGCATACATTTTAATAATATAATTATTTTCAATCAAACTGTTGGAATGTAAGAAGATCTTTGTTTTATAAGGTCTTATGTTCATAGAAATTGTTAGGTTCTTTATCGAGATTAAGACTCATTAACACCAAAATTTTATTTTTAACACAATAAACAATTATTCAAACAATTTTTAGTTAACAATTTTTCGTCGAGGAACTTTTCTTCGTTTTCTTTTTGACCAGATTTTTATATAAAAATATGGAATTATAAATACTGATAAGCTACTTTAAAATTGAAATTTTTTTATTCTCTTTATTTTGAAAATTTACATTCCCCTATTTTATGCAACTTAATTTAAATTAAAAGCAACATAATTTATTGTAGTCATATTTTTACTAAATTAACCTGTGAGGAATGTTTTGAATTGTGTGTTGTGCATGCAGAATGTTGATTCGGATTGTGCCTCTCCTACACAGATGGATGATTGATATTTTCTTTGATTCCTACTAATTAAAAATAATTTAATTTAATTGTAAAGTAAAAAGATTTAAAATAATTTTTCAATGTATTATTTATTTTTTAATGTAATTTAAAATTTTAATGTATTAATTTAATATGTTCTTTTTCTTAAAAAAATGTTTAGATTTAATTTCAACCAATTAGATTCTTTATAATTAATAATTTTTATTAACAGATTTTCATTTATTGAAAATAATTAGTTTGAACTCAGAAAAATATTGATCAAGAGAGATGTCAAATAGTGAATGCGCTTATAATATTAATAAATGTTGTAAACCTCATATTGATGTTGTTAATATAACCAAAATGATTTTTTATAATTTTAGAATTGGTTTAATGTTATTTTATTTTATTTGTGAAACGTTTTTAATTAAAAGATTTTAACGGTTTATTTATTATCAATATTTCAGTTTAAAAGCATTTTTTACCTACCCTGTTTTATAGTTATAAGGTACCACTGTTTACTTAGGTGCCACCTTATTAAATTTTTTTAATCTACCCTGAAATTTTACGTTTTTTCTTCTTAGGTGCCACTTTCCTCTAAGGTGCTATCTTATTATACGTTTTTATACTTTTTAAAATTTTTTAATCAATTTTTTTAATAATGTTTTTATTATGCTTTTTTTAAAAATTTTATTTAAAATGTTTCTAATAATGTTTTTTATGCTTTTTTTAAAAATTTTATTTTTAAATGAAAATTAGTTTTAATTTACCATAAAACGGGGTACTCTAAAAATGTCAAGTGCAAAGTGAAAAACTGAAAAAGACTGAATATAACTGAAAAGATGGAATTTTTTTTTAATTTTTGATTCGTTTTACTAAGGTGCCACTTTTAACTAAGGTTCCACTGTTTACTAAGGTGCTTTCGGGGTAAAATTTTGTCTTTTAAAATCTACTTTTTAAATCCACCATATAACCATAAAGCAGGGTAAATTATTAAAATATAAAATAAAACCATTTTATCATTTAGGTTAATAATAAATATATTTTTTAAATACGTGTAATCAAAATATCAATCTACCATCAGCATTAAGAGTGGAACAACTAAAAATACAAACCACGTAAAAATGCTGTAAAATATTCCAGAAAAATAACTTTCATATTGTCAGACTAATCTAACATATTCGTCTTTCATTAACATTCAAACGTTTTCTTATTATTATTGTAAGGAATATTTTAAATTTGGTATCTCGAATTTTGTACGTTGAGTTTAGTATTTGGAAATGTGTTTCTCCCACTCAGATGGAAAATTGATATTTTGGATGTTCGCGATGAATAGTTATTCGAATATAATTTGCATTTTCAATTACAACATAAGATATTAAAAAACTTTAAAATATTAATTTGTTTAAAATTTGAATAAAGTAAATAATTTTTAACTTATTTTTAAATTGATTAAAAAAATGTTTTTAAATAGAAATTATTTTTAAAAATTGATTAATATTTAGATCAAATTATTAACGAAATTATAAAAGTAGAATTTTTCAAAATAAAATCTGAAAATCATTTAGAGTGAAAATTTATTCGAATAATTATTCAATTTATTAACTTTATCAATTTAGCGCGATGTCGAATTATGAGAGCTTGGCCGAAAATTGTCCCAAAGACAATGCAAATTATGATGAAAAAATGTGCGAAAACTCCCGTTGGTGTTCTTAATAATTCTAATAGATAAATTTGTTACGAATATTTTAAAAATGAAAACACGCACATTCTAACGAATAAATCAAAAAAATAATTTATTTAATAAATCATTCTACTAATCATTAACACGTTGAGTGAAAAAGACCTCCCACACGCTTGTTTTGTTCCACTAAATCGTTGTAACTGTCAACCGCCTGTCTGGTAGGTTCCACAATCACTTTGGCACCCTTTGATTTGGCGTATTCAATTGTTTTGTCTGGCACCTGCAGTTGACTATCCATACCACGGCTCAGAACCACATACTCCACTCCCCTTTCAAGCAATTCGTCCACGTCTTGCGGTTGAATCCCAGGCTCATGTTTCGTGCCTGCAGTACATAAATCAATAATACCTTTTCCCTTTGACTAGAGATTTCATTCAAAATTTTATTCTTTTTATTATATTTTTTGCAAAAACGTAAAACTGTAAAGCTTTTTTCATCATCGTTGTACATCTATTTCCATTGTACACATTTTAACAAACAAACTTTTTAACTTTTTTTTTAACAAAAGTAACTTTTACTTGGTTAAAATCAAATATTTTACATTAAAAGATTGAATTAAATATATACCGTGTTGTAACTGATACCGTAAACACGAGTGTCAGGAAGTGATACATTTTGTTTATCGCTGCCAAGGAATATAAGCGGGAAAATGTTTCTTTACATGTATAAGGTAATATGAAAATCCTATCAAATTTTAATATGAAAATCAAAGTATTTTTGTTGTATATAATTCCAAAAAATGGATATTCTGAGAAAGATTTAAATCAATAAATTAGGTAAATCAATAAGAAATTGTAAATGGCATCATGAGCAAAGTTCCAGAAGTTTCGATTTGTGACTTTACACAAGTGTATAATTTAAACGAAGAGTTAGAAAGTTTTGAATTTGAAGGACGAAATAACGGCCGAAAGATAACTTTGGGGATGAGGAATACACAATTTGAAGCTAATGATACAGAGGAACTGTTTTACCACATAAATAGAGAGGAAAAATGATTTGGCATAGCGTTCACTAGATGTGGTAAGAAATTCTTCAATTTTCTATTGGAAATGTTTAATTCCATCGCTGAACGTCTTGTTGACCTTGTAGGACTTGCAAAAAGCACATTGCATCATTTCACGATTTTCTGGATTAAAACCATTAAGAGGACGTTCCATTTTCAACAAATATGTTGAATTTTAATAAGTTTAGAGACAGTATTCCTAGAGGCCACCCAAACATACACGGAAAGTAATAATTTCACATAATAGTTTTACGTAAAACATTAAACATATCAACATTAAATTTATTAAGATTTTAAAGTTTTTCAGTTGGTACTTGTAAATCTGTAAAATTGTCGCTGTCAAAGTATCAATATTAACATACTATCACCTGAAAGAGATACTTTCAATAATAAATCAATATTAAAAGTGGTCTCTCAAAACACTACTATTGAACGTAGTGAAAAGTTTTATGCCAACCCTCAGACAGATGTGGCTACAAGTGGACCTATAGCCGCCATTTGCGTTCAAATTGTCAATGATCAGAGCGTTATGCAGTTCACATTAATTCACACATTTTGCTGCGTTCTTCATCGACATGTGAGCCGAGTGATCCATCGCTTAAAGTGGTATTCGTTATATATAGATGCTTTTTATCGCGATCCATATTCAATTTTAGATCAATCTATTACTATAGATCTATATTTGATGCTTTTCAACATCAATGTTAAAATTAATTAGAAAACGGTTTTTCAGTGAGGTTAGTGGTAAATATTTAAACTTCATAATTTTCTATTGTTTTTCGTATTTTTGTAATTTCCCGTTAAATAAATCGTTCCTGATTCATTTAGTTTCATAAACAGTTTTGAACTCTATTAATTCAATGATCTTTTACCACAATTTTCAAAGCGCGAGTTCAAAGAACATGTCATAATACTAAATTGAAAATTTTAAACTTCGCATGCGGACGGAAACATTCCATAGATATTAACAATGAAACATTCATAAGCACATTAAAAAACTAAACATTATTAATTACAACATTTGTTATATTGTTTTGCACCCACTATAAAACAATTAAAACTTTTTTTCATAATAAATTTCATTGCTAAAATTACCACCATTTATTAATAAAGGAGTTATTATCATAAAAATATTGGAGAGCATTTCAAATAATCTTTAAATATATTCAAAAACAAAAACCTTTGTAGTAACAACAATGACTTGACTTTTTTGAAATTTATATGTGAACCAGTTTGAAGTTTTATTTGTATTCTATAACATCCATGTACAAGGGATATAAAGAAGAAGATGAAACTACACCATGTCATAAACTAATGCATTACACAGGACTATAAAATAACTTAAAAACATTTTTACCAATAAATCATTGGATTAAAATGAATTTATTGTATTTTATTTTAAAAATCAAGCCAACATACACTAAACACGATCGACTCCGTTCTCACAAACCTAGACATCACGGACGATAAGATATTATCCATTAATCGAGCAGTGGAGATAATAAAAACGAATGCGTGCATCCTAACCGAAAAGCATTAACGGGGAACAGAAAAAATTATGTTCAACCAGTAGAGAATTCTCCATAATGACAGTAGAACTGGGGTACGCATGAGAGATGAGTTGGTCTGATGACCAACAAGAAAGATCTGACAAAAATAGACTTTGAACCAGTAATTGATCGACTTATTTTAACAGGCACAAGAAAAAATCAATCACTATTAACGAAGTTTAATTCCCAACGAATAGTGGGTATATACATTAGGAAAAGACGGAATTTTATCAACAAATGCAATGAGTGATCGAAAATGAGAAGACATCTGCGAAGAAAAACAAAATAGAACTGTTAATTGGGAGAGACCTCAACTGTAGATTACAACAGAAAGTAGAAAATCAGATAGCTGTTGGAATATATATGTGAGTGGATAGAGAACATCTGAGAATGAAGAGCTGCTTATCAAATGGCTCAATCTTGTGAACTACGGGTAGAAAACATATTCTACAAGTAGAAACTTAGTCAAAGAACTAGCTGGAGGAATCCAGCTACAAAAAAGAGAAAGAAAGAAATCGAGCCAATAAATATACAGATATCAGCAGTTAACCTGGCTACGATTATGGTTCGGACTAAGATCTCGTAGTAATCAATGCACAGATCAAAGAGGATGGAAGAAGACCCAGAAGACTATGAAACAATAGGAATCCGCGGAAGCAGAAGATGCTGGATCGAAAATAAATTCTAAGACAGAAATATACTATAACAAAATCACTTCCAAACATCCAGACCAAGGGGGAAACTCAGAACTCTGCCAATGAAACCCTGTGTAGCAAACAGAACACTGAATAAAAAAAGCTCCAATTAATCAGAGATGATTACATCTAGAGGAATTGAAATTAATTACTAAAGACAAATAGGAGAGGACAACACAATTCGTGTGAAACAAAAATGATACCACATATTCTAGGTGGAAAGCCAGCAGGCTCCTTATCCTGAAGACTATCCAAAGATGGGAACTTGAAAGAGTTAAAATTCTGAGTGAACAAATCGAGGACATTATGAACCATAAGGAAGAGGAACTGAAGGAACAACTTCTGAATAGACAACAGAATTGTGCATTCTCTTTAACTTTCAGACGAAAAAGAATACACTATGTGTGCCATCCAACCAAATCAGAAACAAGACACTCACCGAACACTTTAATGAAGCTTTCTGTGTCTAAAAGCCCTTAGATGTCAGAGATGATTTCGCAGAACATAAACCTAATATGGACGAAGTGGATCAGTAAACATCATTTGATGAAATAATGGAAACTATAGACATTGAATTCCTGTTACCAATGACAATATCGCCAATATACGTATTGTAGTCCATTGTTAGATTAAAGCGAAAGAAGATGTCGAGTACATCTAACGAATCTGGACAGCGACGATGCCAATATGGAAGAAGATCAGTGGAAGGAAGAAGTAATACATCTCAGAAAATCTCCGAATTGATACAGTGGCTTTTTGAGGATGAGACTGTCTACGATGACTTCGTGAATCAAATCATTCACAAAGACCCCACTGTAGAGACGTATGTGAACTCCCTAATCAGATTAGGCCTGGTCCATCGAACAATTACATAGATACCGAAACTAGTAAAGAAGATTTTTTGTGTAATTATAGCGGTATTTAATAAATTATAATATTTTTATAATAAGGTAAAATTGTTATGATCAATAATGATCAATCATTGTTTTCTTTGATCGATGGAAATAATATATACATTTTTAATGAGACTTTTTCTGATGAAAGAGAACGAGTAAGGGATGTTAATCATGATTATAGGGGGAACTCTAGATTCGAAGAACATTGCAGAATTTGAAGCAGAGTGGAGAAAACATCCATCTTGAGTGGTTACGTGCCCAAATTCGTCGAAAATTTGAAGGTAGAAATTTCAATACTCGAGGGGCACCGACGAATCTACGGAGAGCTCTAGGACGCTTTGAGACCGAGTGGCGAGAACCCTCACCTCGGGTGAATTATCTGAGGCACCTGATCAAAGTTCTCGATGGACTTTTCAGACCTCAATTCGATCTGATTGACGATGGTGTTTCTGCAAGTTTTTTAACTGAAATTGTTTTTGTAGCTGTTGAGAGTGTGCATTTTATAAAAGGCATGAATGATAAACTCTCGAAGTCTTTCCCTTATGATCGGACTGATATAATGGATTTTCATCATTAATTGTTAATAGTGAGAAATACCTCTTTCTCTTTGTGTTGCCGAAGGAGAGAGATGGTATTTCATAGCACCCATTCAAGTTCGAAAAGAAGACTCAATCCTTTTATACTCTCATTCATCAACCATCGTGTTGCTGGTCTAAGACAGAAATCATCATCGTGGAACCCTTGTCTGATGGATCTAGACGACCCACCACGGACACGTTCACGCTTCTGCAGCGCAACGCTCAGACAAAGCATGCTCTTGAACTCGTTTACAGAGATGACGAGTCTGTGCAATGATTGTGGCATCGCACCCATTACATTTATACGAAGTATTCAATCGGCAGTCTCAACCAGCTTATTGAGAATTTTTGATTAGCATGATTTCATGCAATCGATTACATAATCATCATTTTTGTATTTATATACAGGTGAATTGATTATCAATCAGTGACCTGAAGATGACGGCTGATCCGTCGAAATATATTGTCAATAAATTCATTTTTTCAATGGAGGAATTTTCGTAATTCTTTTACTTTTTATAATTAAAAATGCAACTTTTAGACGTTTGTAGTTAATCCAAAAAGCAGTTTATCGTATATGTTTTACAAGTAGTATAGAAGATGCATCTCGTACCCGTCTCAGTCCAGTCCCAACCGCGACTTCCTCCCGGCCAGATCTTCGCGTCCTTGTAAAACACCGAGCGATTGTTCTCGTCCAGCACCGACATTTTGCCCCAATTGAGACTGTTAATAATTCCCGGTTTCATAATTACTGTGTCGATTAACGACATCAAAATTATAATCTAAAATTAATATCGAATTATTAAATCGATTGTTATATAAATTATCAAATTAAACAATTTTAATTGCAACTAATTTGTGTCTACTCTAATTTCACCTGAACCAAACTTATACTTACGATTGAAGCACTTCTGAAAACAATCATCTAAATATATAAATATCTATATATTATATGTATATACAAGAATTTAAATTAATCAATTTGCACTTTCACCATTTAAATATTATGTGAAAAAATCGATTATCGATAATGTCAAATGATACATTAAAACAAAATCTCAATTTAATTAATGCTTAAAAAACTTCAATGCAATCTTGAACGATTATTTAAAATTTTGTAAAGTTTATTAGAAATAAATTCAACGTAAAAATTCATTAAGGAAAATCAATTTTTTTATAAATGTTCCAAAAGTAAAAATGAAAAAAATATTTATCAAATATTATTATTTTTGTTTTTAAATAATTTATCATTATTTCTTGTTTGCCTTCCTTGTGTTGATTTTTGATTTCTTTCTTTTTTTCGAATTTTAAAATTAGTACATTATTTTTTGATATGAATCTCATTTACAAATCCCCTTCTGATGTCGTATCCAATTAAGTTTATTTGGCCCAATAATTTTATCGGGTACCCCAAAGAAACTGTTTTTAATTTACTTGGAAATGAATGTTATATGGGGTTTGATTTTGATTCTTAATATACTGTTTAGTCGATTGCTTAAGTTAATTCATAATCCATGGAAATTGTTTCATGATTTAAACTTCAACCAACCAGCAAAATCCTCAACCATATTTTGACTGCCTGTCTACAGCTGTAGACACAACAATTGACCTAAATGTTTTATGATTGAAAAGACATATCAAGGTGGGAAACGATATTATTAATAAAAACAATTTCAAATTATACAGTTACACACACAAGATTGAGAGACACGCATCATGTCAATTGTTTTTTCAAATTTCACGTTTAATTTCACAGATTTTGTGAGATGAATACAAGGACAGCTAACAGATGCAACATGATATTTTTGTACACTTTCTGCAGCCTTTTATTGTACATTTTTTTTGGTTTAGAAGAATCAAGTTTCTTTGGTTTATCGACGGACTTGACCAGACCATGTTGTTGAAACGTGTCTTTCAGTTGACAGTATATATTTTTGAATTCTTGAACTGCTTCGATAAATTATCTTCAGCCAACTTTTCTACAACAATTTTGATAAATTGTTGCTTTTAATATTTGCAATTTTTGCCGATCATCAGATGGGCATTCAATAGACAAACATCAAGCATGTTGAAGAAGAAGATAAGACATATCACAATCATAAAAGCATGCTCGGTAGTACTGTGTTAGTATGGTTTTAATGAATAGTTACATCGTTTCAAAGTGCATTTGTTATACTTCACTGGGTATCTATCATATATGCTCTGTCTACCCGTAAACAGGTAGTTAAATTATGATTAAAGAGTAATATTGCCTTAACTCATGCAGATTTTAAAATAAATTTGGGCCATGCAATTTAGATTACAAAATTAAGCATGGAAATAAAAAATCATTAAATACAATGGTTTGAAGATGAAAATATAGGGGTTTAAAATTGCTCAGTCTACATATGTAAACATGTAGTCTGGTGAGGGTTAACACACATTTTTCATTGTTTTATTCAAAAAACAATCAAAAAATTTATTGTTTTGTTTTATGATTTTTATTTTATTTTCTTCAAACATAGTCCAGAAATAAAAATTTTATTGATCAAAACACAAAAAAGACAAAAACCTTGATCTGTGTACATCAGTCATTGAAATCTGACAGTGCAATAAATTCTTCGCCCTGACCATTATAAATGGATAAATATGATGATATTCATTCTCAAAACAGGCATCAAATGTTTTTAAGTGACTAATTTTCTAAATTTATTAACATCAATGTTAAATAAAGCCATCTTAGAAATGTACTTTCATCGAAACAGTTTCTAGATTGTGACCAAGCAGTAAGTTCATTATTGCGATATCATACACTTCTTTTCTGTGTTAGGTTATTCTTAGTCTTATCAATCAGATTCTTTATGAGATTAATTTCGTTTTGCTCAGTAGGGTGGGTCGAAAATTTTTTTTTCTCCAAACATGCCTAAAAAGTTGTGCTTATGCTAGAAAATGAAATATCCGTGCAAAAGACTGCTGTTTAAAAGGGTTTACAGGTCCCAACTTTTGTTTGTAAGTATTAGTACTATCCCAGTAAAAATGCTCGCACACGTGC
>MQRK01244303.1:27302-38077 GCA_001938485.1 Girardia tigrina
AATATTTAATCAAAAACTATATTAATCAAAGAAAGATGACCACTGAAAATTGTTGTGAAGAATCTGTTTGTGTTGTAAATAAATGTTTGCATTCAAATTGTGATGTTGTTAATAAAAATGATTTTTCAAAGAATAAGAAAAATCGATTCGATATTGCTTTTTATTAAATTGAAACGCGATATCTTCTCCAACTTTCGTCTTTCCTTCAAGGAGCTACACGAGTTCGAAATATTTCTGAAAAATGTTATAGAATTCTTCGTAAAAGAGTTCAGCATGTGTTAGGATCATATCAATAGACTGACAGACTTACATTTCTACGAGCAATTGTATATTTGTCGTACTCATAAAAAATTTTTTTCTATTAAAACTTTTATATAAAGTTTATTTATTCTTTTTTGGTTATTTAAATATATAAAATAAAATTGGTAAATTATTTCGATTGTTTGTGTTTTTTATTTATTTTTGATATATAAATATATTTTATGACAAATTAAATAATCTAACAAAAATTTATAAACAAGGCAGTTTTGACCTAGAATCATAAAAACAATCGCAAAATTTTCAAATAATCAATGAAACCATTTTAAAAATATCCTAATTTAAAATTTTCCATTTTTATAAACAAAGTAAGATAAAAAGTTTGATATATGGATCTTGGTCTCTGTCTTCAACACCATAAAGAAGTTAACTAAACTTTTTCACGAGAAGGGTTATTCCAAAATCTTTCTTGAAAAATCAACTAATCAGACAATAGATAAATTAATAAATAAAGAATTTATGTGAAAAAAGAAATTAAACCAAGACAAAGTATTTAATGAAGATTCAAATACTGATTTCACTTTAATTGCCCCTTTCAAAGTGTTTAAAAAAATTTAAATCTTGTATTTTAAAATCAATTGAACATAAAACCTTAAATTTTAAAATCATGTCGATATCTTTAAAATTCCTTATATCTTTAAAAAATTTTGAATTTGTGTTTCAATCTTGTTTATCAGTTTTCTTATAATGGATGTAATGCCACATACATTGGAGAGACTTCTCATAGTTTCTGTAAGCAGGTTCGGAAGCACATTTTGATGGTAGCAATATCGCTGGACTTATGAAATTTTATTTTTTGTTTCTATAAACGATATTTAAATGATATTCTGTAGTTTTGAAAAATATTTGGAAAGGGTCTCTTGTGTGCCAATATTGATCTAATCATTTAATCAATCAATTAGCTATTAAATAATTTGACTGTATAAGATCATGAAGAGGACAAGAATATATATACGAATATATATATATATATATATATTATTGAGTCTTGTGAACGCAAGTTTAGTATTTCGAAAATATAATTTGATTAAAGCTTTTTTATATAATTATTGGATATGTTTCGATGTTTACATACATCATCATCAGCAATTTTTGGATGTTTAGTATATTGAATTGTTTTGAGTAATACAATTTTAATAGATACATTTACTTTAAAAGGTTTATTAGGGATTTTATATTATTATTTATTAAAGTATTATTGGGTAATAATAATATTACTTTAATAAATAATAATATAAAATCCCTAATATACCTTTTAAAGTAAATGTATCTATTAAAATTGTATTATTAAAATAATTCAATATTCATATACTAAAAATCCGAAAATTGCTGATGATGATGTATGTAAACATCGAAACATGTCCAATAATTATATAAAAAAAGCTTTAATCAAATAATATTTTCGAAATATATATATATATATATATATATATATATAGTAGTACAATTGTTGAAAACTTAGCCTGAAAATGATGGAAAATCCACCAAAATATAACGTAAAAAAGCAAAATTTTTTATTTAATAAACTTTTCAGACTCAAATGGCGTTTTTGATTATATATATTTAATGATGGCTCTAGTATTTAATTCATTTTTTTCATTTATAAGCTGAATAAAATGTTATATCCACTTAAACATTTTAATATTTGATATTTATATTTTTAAAAAATTTTAAATATCACTTTCGGATTTATCATTTCTAGTTCATAATCCAGCTAGGGGTATTTTAAATTTATATGAACATTATTTTAGCAGTAAAGCTTTTAAAATTTTTTTTAATCTTCATGTAAAATATTTTTAAAAAACAATTTATTTAAAATGTTTGTTAAAAATAAATAATCTACAATTTTATGTGCGTCATTCCCCTTTAATGAAATTTTAAATTAAGTTATTGATTTTAAACTTGTTGAATAATTTAAACAATTATCAAGAATATTAGTAAATTGTTTATAAATAAGAATATAATAATGAATTTAATACTTTTTAAAAATATCAATTTTATTCGAGTCACAAAATAATGCCATGGAAAAATAATAAAAGAAACAAAATTAAATATCTCAAATCTTTCCCGCAATCTATCAGTTCCGGCCATAGGCTGCTACATGGCGGGGACAAGAATGTGTAGTTGCCCCCCTAGATAAAATATCTGAAAATAATAATTTCAATGAGAAATTTGAAACTTATAGTTGAATGCTACGTAGGATTGTGAATACTTAAATCTAAAAGTACTTTCTAAATTTAAATTGTAAATTATTTGGTAATCGATATTTTAAATTAAATTGTAATTTCAATTTGTTTGAATAATTAGAAGTTGAGAAATAGAATTAAAAATTATCAATCAAGAACAATGACTAACGACAAAAGTTATGTGGAGGTAATTTTAATTGTGATATCAATCAATGTCTTTAAAATCTAATTAGTGTTCTTATTATCATAAAAAAGTTTTATAAAACTGAATGTGGTTATGTTTTTATAAAAGAAAGGTTCAAATAAGAGAGTTATGAGCAATTTCCATAAGTTGGGGGGATGAAACAATCTTTGCATGCCAATTCCGTGCAGACAGTGCATCGAAAACAATCTGCTCTTGTGCCACTAACATCCAATAATTCTCCACAAAAAATACATTCCGTTTTCTTTTTCATTTTTGATGTTGAAACAATCTTAAAACACGTCTCTCGAACAGATTTCAACACCTTCGTGTTTTGTCGTCATGTTGTTGATGCTGATGTTCCAATAATGACATCATTTCAAGAACAGGATCGTTTTTATAAATGGTGCTGGTAAAATTTACTTTCTTTTTTGAGAACATTTCTGGATTCGTAAGATGTACATTGATTGATTGGTAATGGGCAAGATTTTCAATCTTTCTGTGCGATAGTAAAATCTGTTTCATAGCAGCTGCTATGCCACTGGAATAAGCTTCAAAGGCATGGGATAATTTCTTCGGGACTTAAAAACTCTCATAATTTTTCCTTTTCAGAAAATCGCTGTTTGAAGTCGGGCTCTTCATGGGAAACTAGTAATAGCAGCCAAAAACGTCAATGATTAAGCTTCGTTTTAGGATCATTCGTTCCAACTAGGTGCAAAAATTTTGTTAAAGTAATATTTTATCAAAAGAACCTTATGACTTTCCTGGAGAAACTTTGTCAACTTATTGTTCCATTTCTTTTTTAGATGCCAATTAAAGTGAGTATATATTGGCTGCAGACGATGGTTACTATGAGGGGGTAGACAAGCGAATTTAATGCCATTCTTCATAGCAAATTCCTAAGTTTCTAGTGAAACGTAAGATTCATGTTTATCAAGTATAAGAAGACACTTCATTCGTTTAATTCTTTTTCGATGTTCTTCAAAATTGGGGAGAAACTCCCTGAAGATGTATTGGTCTACATAATCAGATTTTGAATGACATGAAACAGTTCCTTCAGAAAATTCATCTTTCAGTGGCAGTTTAAAAATCAAAAATGGAGGAATAAATTAACTTATAGCATTCGCGCATGGGATAAACGTCGTGAATGCGCCTCTTTCTGATACTTGGTTTTTTTGAACTTGTTGAAAGCTCTTTTCTGTGACAACACGTTTTGTTGTATTTGGTACGGAGCACAGTTATGTTTCATCACAATTGTAAACAAGTGAAAATTGCAATTAAAATTGCAATTCGGTGAAAAATTCATTCATTTGTTCAAAAAAGTAGATTATTCTTTCAGGCTTTCTCAGTGATAATTCTGCATGACGCTTATGGAAAGAATACAACTAATCATAAGAAGCTATTTGGAAAGTCTTTTAGTTTTCTGGAATATGCTTCAATCTCTTTTTGAAGAAATAATATTTTGCAAACTCCATGTCTTCAATTGTCAAAGGATAGCCTCTCTTGTAGAAATAAACAATACGTACAGAGAAAACTCTTTAATGTTCTTTGTCAAAAGTTTTTTGGCCTCCAGATTTCTTCATCATTGACATTTTGAAGCGATGAATATTCCAAACGTTCTCCTGGCTTCATGCATTCCCATTCCTTCTACAATGGATTGTATGCATTGATTCACTAATTCTGAAGTGTACATAAGATATCTGTTCTGCTAGTTCTATTGTAATTACGGAGCATTTATAAAATAAACAGAATACAAAAATGTTGAATGCAAAATAACAAAGTAAATCATATAGGTGGTATACCCCTAAAAAGTTAAAATGGAAATGGGTAGTTCGAGAATCATAATACTGTTTTAGTCGATAAAAATGAAAAATAATATTACTTACTCAAAGAATGAAACAAACCGGAACTAGACAATTTTTGTAAGTGAAGAATAAGCAATTAAATTCTGCAAAAATATTTCTCACCTCGTCTTACCCTGCACATTGGTACAAAATGCTAGCTCAATTTGATCCAGGAAAGTGAGTGAATAATCGTTTGCGAGATTTGTAGTAAACAATCAAACAGACGAAGTGAGATAAGTTTTGTTCAAAAAGTCGAAAATCTGTTGAAGCATACATGCAACCAGGTCGTCAAGTATGAAATTTGTGGAACTAAAGTCAAAGTTTATTGATAATTTACCAATAAAAATGTTTATATTATTCATCAAAGTATGCAAAAATACGATTAAAACACTTTTGCCATTTGAGCGACTCCTTGTCGAGGCCATTTGAAAAAAATGGTTCGGCGAGAATCTATATATTCTTTGAAAGCCATTTTTTACGGTATCTTTGGAATTGAATTTTCTTCCTATAAAAATTTTCTTCCATTTGAGGAAGAAATGGTAGTCAGTTAATGCTAGATGTTTTGAGTATGATGGATGATGCAGAAGTTCCAACTCAAGTTACTGTAGTTTTGTTGGAATAAATTCAAACCATTTTATTTTCGAAAGAAAATTCAGGATATATAACTTTATTTACTATTACAAGAATTTAATAATATATAATAAACACCCGAATTTATTAATATTACAAATGATTAAACTATTGCCTTACAAACTTATTAATAGTTAAGCACTTAGAATTATTTCAAGAACAATTTGTTTAAGTTTTATAGGAACATTTATATTTAAACATTTTAAACAGCATTATCTTTCTCGGTCATAATAATTTAAATATGTTAGAGTGTAAAAACCTTTTAAATCAAAATATTATTTTTTTAAATTTAAAAATATTGACAATTTCTTAGTAGGAATTATAAAAGACTTTACAAGAAATTAACTTTCTTCTTGAAAACAATAAACTTATTCCGGGATTTTCCATTCATGCATCTAGATAATATCCAATATAAACCTAAATGTTGTATATATTGTCTATTGTAAGAACATATTTTTGTGGCGTTCCCAAAGAGTATAAAGTCCATCACATCTATTCTTATAATAAGATAAAAAATGAAACTATGAGCACTCTCTTTTTATCATAATATCTTGGCAGTTTTCTTCAGAATAAATTTTTGATGTTATGTTAAAACATGTCTGTAGTGTTCATCATTATTTCAAATTTTTGTAAGTATATACATTTTTTTATTCGTCCGAATTTGTTGAACCTTTTACAATAAAATTCAGGGTTAAATCCGAGATGAAATACAAAACCAAAAAACTAAATACTAATTGAGAGGAATATTTGAATGTTGTGTTTTGAATCGGAAATGTGTCTCTCCTACCCAGATGGTTGATTAATGTTTTAATTCTTATTATCTAAAAATATGTAACGTTTAAATTTATTTTTAATTTCAAATAATTTTAAAATTTTAAAGAAGTTTATTAATTTTTATAATATTTAATAAATAAATCAAATTAATATTTTTTAAATAATTAATTATCATTTTAATTATTATCCAATAAGTTTTGAGTAAATATTTTATTAAAATATTTATTTCCCCATTTGCTAAAAAAATAATGAGAATTAATTCATTAATCAATTTCGCTTAGAATGCAAATGTACGAAAGTTTTGACAAAGATTGTCTTAAGGACAATCAAAATTGTTGTTTAAATAAAAATATAAAAAGTCAAATTGGTGTTCTTAATACTAATTAATTTTTAAAACATAAAAATTAATGATTAAAATCGTAATAAAAAGTATATGTAAATTACAAAAATTATTTAAATGTAATTTATTTAAAATTGTAATTAGACGCAATAATGAAAATACATATTTGGATCATATTGAGCTCCATTTCTGATTTCTCTGAAGTTTTATATGCATGGGTATTGTACCATCCGATCGTTTCACGATATGCGAATACATTCTCAAATGATGAGTTAGTTATCTATCCGGCGGTCGGACCCTATTATTTATGTTGGGAGTCCGCTTGTGAATGTAATTTCAGTTCCAACGGCCCCACAATGTCAAATTGATTTTCTATACCATTTCTATACATATTTTATATCTTATCTTTTTATTAGCATCTCAAGGAATGAAATATCATTCTTACGCTCCCTTTCTAGTGGGAAATAAATATTACTAGGAATTAAATTCATAAAATTTAGAAATGAAAATATTTAAAGTTTATATTACAATGATTTTCATATTTAATTCAATTTAAACGTTTTTTTACTTAGACAAAATTAATAACTTCATTTTAATAAAAATAAGTTTTATATATCACTTTATAATGTGAGTCATGCTAAAACAAATTAGTCATCTCGAACATCCAAAATACAAATTTTCTATCTGGGTGAGAGAAACATATTTCCAAGTACTATTTCAGCATACAAAGCTCAACATACAACATTTAAAATATTTCTCACATTACAAATTTCTATAAATCTTTCAATTGAAGACAATGTTGGAGCATTGAAGACAGAAAAAACATCAGAGATTTTAACAGAGTCTTTGGAATCATATATATTCTGCTCTA
Organism: Girardia tigrina; assembly: GCA_001938485.1. Classification (NCBI taxonomy): domain Eukaryota; kingdom Metazoa; phylum Platyhelminthes; order Tricladida; family Dugesiidae; genus Girardia; species Girardia tigrina. The sequence goes on from MQRK01244303.1 coordinate 34,447, forward strand.
AGAGTCTGTTTAACTTTCCATAATTCTGTAATTACTCGTAATAAATAAATAAATATATGTATGTATAAAGTAAAATATGTCTAAATTAAACGTCATAATTTCAAGAAAAGGTATAAAGAAAAAGATAAATTAAAAAAAATAATTTTCCTTCAAGGCGGTTTTACAAATTAATAGATTGTTCTGAAGCTCACTGATTGATATAACAATCAGAATTGACGAAAACAAAAGAGAATTATTTATTTATTGTTGAAGAGATTTCTCAAACAAATACGAATTTTAGTTGATTAATTCTAAAAGAATATTTAAACAGGAAAAACATTTTATATGACTCTATTAAGTGTATATTTAATTCGTTGTACGACAGTTTCATTAATTACATTAATAAATAAATATAATATAAATCTATTACCAACAAATGCATTTCAATTACAAATGCATTGTTAAATAAAATAATATCTCAACAAATTATAATAATATATAAATTTCTCGAACGTAATCAATTAAGAAGTAATAAACATAATTATTTTATAGTTTGAACAAGTTGAAACGAAATATTCCTTTTCTTTTAAATATATATCTAAAATGGAAAGAAGAAAAAATAGAAAAAATGTGTTTTCATTTCCGAACGAATATGTTCTGTTGTATGACATGGTTCGTGTTCACGAGAAACAAAGGTCTATTGTGAGTCTATCGTTTGTGAATGATATTAATTATTTGTTATTTAAATATCTCTGAAATCCGTCTTATTCCAATGGCTCAGGTAAAATGGAATGTACACTTAATGTACATTTAGTTGACAATTGTCCTGGACAATATGATATTCATTTATTGATGTCATCCAGAATGTAGAGCGTCCTTCACTTTAATACGACCATCCTTGAAGAATTTGACCTATTCATAATCACAACAGCATGACATGAAATTGTACAGGAAAGCTTTCTACACCATTCTGTACGTTTTACTTGCATCAATTTTATTCATAACATAAAATACAATGCAAACGTTTTGCTCATTGCTATTCTGTACTGCAAAACGTGAGGTGACTTCTGAATACAGATTGAAATACAGCCAGTCTGAAATACTTCTTCGTATGGTCTTTGAGAGACTGGAATAAGTATTTCAATCCGTCTCTAGGCTAAATGTCTGAAAGCTAGTCAAATACTGTTTTAAATACCGGCAATAATTTTGTAGTTTCAAGTTGGCTAGCAATCCCCTTACTAGGCTAGCTACAAATCAGAGTGTGAAGGCCGAGGGGGTAATTGTGGTAGATGGTGAATTAGTATTGGAATTATATCGATAGAGATAAATTATTCAGATGAAGTAATGTTGCTACGATGCCTCTGTACAGAATGTGGAATATTGTGTGAATACTCGATGAATTCAATCATTTTATGGAGCAATATGAATGCACTATCAGTTTCACAGGACCTCATAAAAAGCATCAGGCTTAATATATTAAAGGATTCGAGGACTATTACTATGAGGTATATTTGAAATGTCGATGTTTCGTGTGTTGTTTGAATGTTTGAAATATGTCTCTCCGAATCAGATGGATGATTAATATTTTAATTCTTATAATCTGAAACTGATTTATTCAAAATTTAGATTTAATATTCTAATTTTAAATTTATTATGATTGTAAATTTTAAATAATTTTAATCTTTTAAATTTTTAATTAATTAAATCGAATGAATATTTTTAAATGATAATAAAAAGTAATTTTATTTTAATTAAAAATATTTAAGGAAAATATTTTAAATAAAATATATTGTTTCAAGTTATTTTAGATTTTGGAGAAGAATTATTAAACATTGAGTGATGAATTTAAGTTAAAGTAATACTATTGATCGTCATAAAGATGATCCAAATTGTGATTGTAATAAATGTTCTGTCAAATGTTCTGAGTTCTCTTAACAATTACTAATTGATAATATATGTATTTTCACAATATTTAACAAAATTTTACCAAATGTTTTTTAATCTATTTTTTATTTGAATATATTATATTATATTTGTTAGATGTTCTAGGAAAATTCTCGAAATTATTATTAAAAGTTACTTTCGACATTCAAATTTTATTATAAAATAAAAAATGATTAACACTAATATATATACAAACTTATTATGTTTTTTGAGAAACAATTTCTTTTATAAATCTTGAACTGGTATAAGTAAAAATACTTATAACATTAATATTTGATTTGATTTTAATTTTATAAATTTTACCTTTAATAAATTTTATCAATTTTAAATTACAATAACATTTTAAAATATTTACTCATTTCGTGAAATTTAATTAAATTTCTATTATCATTTTCTAATAATTATCTTTAATCAAATTTTATACTTTTTAATTTTAACTGTAATTAAAATCAGTTAATCGCTTTGTAAAATTCTTTTATAATCATTACACATTTAAAAGATTCCTGCTATTTAATTGCACATTTAATTTAACATTATATTTAAATAACATTATTTCAAGAAGACTATCTAAACAACTTATACCACTATCTGAATTCTGTATTAACTGAAAGACTTCTATTTTTCATTAAATTAAATAAAAATTGGTATAGTTTATTTATATAAAAACATTTTTCTGATTTGCTATATTAATTAATTTAATCAATTAATTAAACTTTTGAAATCAGTTATTTTTTATTTTATTTTTATAATATCAAAATATATAAAACGAGTCAAGATGTAATACAACCTCCATAAAATACATTTCAGATCTCCGGAAGGAAACAATAATGAATAATAATAAATAATAAATTAATGAAGTGTTATTGTGGTTCTTTCGTCAATTGTTTGATCTTTATCATTTGATTAAATTCGCTATGACCTTTCAAAGAATTCTGTTCAAAGATCAGCAAAATAAAATTTAACGTTTCTTCTTCCTTAATTTTTGTGAATATAAAAATAATTACAATTTAAACAAAAAAATCGTTTATTTTACGAAAATTGTGTTTATAAAAAATGAGAGTAAAAGCAAAGAAACAGGTGAGATACAAATAAATTATTTTCCTCATTAATTTCGCGTATATGTACGGCTTTTCATAATGAAGAGAAAAATTCTATTTTTCCGATTTTCCCATATCAAAATTAGATCTTGTTCAATGATCCAATTAATGGGATTAGAGTTACGGGTTTCTTTCTGCTACAATTATATGAACGGATTTCGAAAATAATCTTATTGCCAAACAAGACAAATAAATATTATTAAATTGATGGCAATATTGATAATAAACAAATTTGCAATAATAAATGATCGAAATAAAATAAATGTAAAATAAATGAAAAAATATAAAAACAATAATAAGATTTATATTTATATTTACGTTCAACTGATTCAAATTTGGTCAAGCCATATTAAATTTTTTACTTAATTTATTTTAAAAATAAAAATATATTTTAATTTAAAATTTCTTAATATAAATTATATTTTATGTTTAATAAATTTAAATTATATATATATATATATATATATATATATATATATTAGAAAATAACTCGTCAAGTATGACAAAAAAGCTGAATTTTCATATTTGAAAGTTTATAAGTTATTCATAATTTTTTTAAATTATAAAATATTTTTTAATCTTAATATTCTAAAATAAATGATATATATATA